>WBMW01000797.1:425928-502594 GCA_013396635.1 Penelope pileata
AAAAAAAAAAAAGGAAAATGCGCTTATGCTCTTTAAGTTAGGATTTTGTCCTGTAGCTCAGAAGATCTCTGTTCTGTTGTTAGCAGCAAAACACACTTTAAGGGTGCACTAGCAAACCAGCAAATTATTTATTGCCCGTGTCAATCTTCTAGCTAAAATATATTTAGTAATGAAGGCAAAGCTGCAAAATTCATGTGCTAATGTCACATTATCAGTATCTATTTTCTGATGATGATGATCAAATGAAACAGGAATATAAATGAGTTGTGATATGCAAGTAGAAACTGAAATAATTAGCTGGGGACACTGAAGTAGATAAGGACAAACAATTTGAGAAAAGGATACAAAGGAAGAGAAATAAGAAGCAAAAAGAGAACAAAAAGAAGTTAGGAAACTGCCTGGTAAAGAAAGGAATCCGATACAGGTATTAACTTTCAACAAAAGCGTGAAGTCTCACCAAACCTATAACTATAGTGCAAATGAATGCTCTCACAGAAGTTGTTTTGGCCAGGTGCCTACGTTACTGAGTTTCATGAAACTCAGTTAAGTTATATCTACATGTTAAGGCTGGAAGGTTTCACCTAGTCTGACTCCCGTTACCTATGCAGTGTGTTTTACCCAGCTGTCCCCATACTGAGAACATGAACTGGACAGAATGAAATACCCAACGTTATATTTTAAATCTAGATTTTCCTCATATTCTTCACACCCTCTTGAAATATCCAAACCTTCAATTTATCGAAAGCACGAAGTGTAGGCTCTTTTATGTGGGCAGAGATCAGTCAATGCGTTCTCAGAAGAGCTGCCAAGAACTGAACAGTCTGAGAATGACTTGTTACAGTGTTCATTCTAAGTTCAATACCTTTGGAGATGTTATTTTCCTCATTTGATGCAAGTGTTCAGTGATAACCTATGAATCCAATTACAACGCATTACTCAGAGGTTTTCGGTTCTGATAATTTCTTTATAACCAACAGAAACATTCTCTTAAGAATGGGAAATACTTTTTAATTTATGAATTCATTTGAAGAGATGCTATCGTTCCATTTACTATCTTTGTGTTAAATTAGCACTTTTCAATTCATAGACTTCACCAATGAGCCACAAGGACTTTTTTTCTTCCCTGTACATAATAGTACTTCCTACCTTCTTTTCTGTCTCTAAAAGTGAAGTCATTCCCAGTGTTTAGGCTCTAGGCAGTTTTTAGCCCCAAGTTTTTTCTCACAGTTCCTCCCTACTGCTGAAGACGCAGTGCTCATGCCTTGATGTGCCACGTGTTGGTGCCTGTGCGTGCTGGGATCCCCCAGCGGCCGTGAGGCTCTGCCTGGCACTAAGCACAGCAGGGCTGGTGGCAGCAGGGCTGAGACTGAGCCCAGTGTCACAGAGCTGGGTTTGCTCCTCTCCCAAGGGCTGTCCCGTCACCCAGAGTTTTCTGTTATTCAGTTCCCATTCTGAAAGTCTGAAGGACAGAATTCAGCAGCTGCTGACATTACTTTATCCTCAGTTTATGTTGGTACACACAGCCAAGTTTCAAGGTTTGAAAATGAGCTTTCTTCCCTCAAGTTTGCTCTCTCTTACTTCAGCAGCAGCATCCTCAGATTTTTCTCCTCATAATCTGCTTGGAAAGATCTTATGAAATTGCCCCCACAAAATTAATCTATTTAGGTTGAAATTATGCATGCTAATGAATTACTTTACCAGACATTCAAGTTTTGACATGTTTGCATTTATACCAGTGGCTCTGATATTCTGACTTCTCGTACCACAGGGAGCTGCAGTTAGGAGTATGTTTTATTAATTGAGTCCTACTCCGGTTTGGTGGATCATGATAAAAGGCAAAATCCTCCTAGGCATCCAGCAGTACGAATGCATAACTCTTCTGCTTATTTTCCACAGAGGATGCTGAAGAACATCCTGAACTAGAGAGATCAAACAGGAGGCTACAAATCATGCAAGCTGCCTAGATTTTTATTAACAAAATCTTACAACGTAAGAAGGGAATCCAAATGCTCCACTGACTTCCAAGGGGCATGTGTTAAGTATTTAACAGATATTCCATTCAGAGCTTTTTCCTGTCTAAAAATGACTCTCATTTGTGAATTTTTTGAACTATTATGTGATCTTTATAACCTGCAGTCCCTAGTGCCTGAAACGTGTGTTGGGACTTGCTTTCATTCTCTTATCCAAAATGATGTAATGAGAAAACATCTAGTGTGCTCAGTCCATTAAGGAACTAACATGGAAAGCCTTGGAACACATATTTTTACAGTTAGCACATTTGCTGACAAAAGCTGTTTGTGTGTTGATGGCAAGTTGCATCCTTATTATATTTTATAAGCAGATTACAATGCATAAAAGTATCTTTAGAGCTGAAACATGTCTGATGCTGAGCAACATGCCATAAGTGCCTAATGGGCACTATTGAGAAGAAATTGCTTGAGTATAGACACCAACCTTCCAGGTTAATCTCAACTACAAGGATAATTCATACTGTCTTTTACATTGAAAAGACTGTGTGCTATTGCTCGTATTGCAGGGTAATGTGATGGAGCACAGTGCTGCTGCTGCTGCAGGTGAGATAGCCCTTAAGTGTGTACTGTATCCATCAGCATATGAAAATTGCAGATTGCTGACTACATGAATTACTGTGGAGCAGTTTAGCATGTGTGGGGGGTTTTCACTATCAAAAAGCTCTGGTGATTCTACATTAGAAAGTAATTTTCCATATGGCTTACTGGGAGCTTAGGCACATAAACAGATACTCAGCAGCGATATTTAATGCAGTTTAGTGAAAAAGTTTACAGTTTAGGAACATAATTTTCAGACATTTGTCAGTTTCTGTCTGAGCACACTGATTATGTGCCTGGGAATTCGACTTTTCCCCGTGTATTTTATTTTCCTTTGTTCTCCATCTTGATGATAAAAGGTAAACTCAAAGGTAGGATTGTGCTGATGCAGTCTGTTTCCACAGACTTCAGCGTAGTTTATAGGCAGAACCTTCTGCAAGAAATAATGTTTATGTGATCTTGTCTTGCTGCAGCTGTTTTAGATTAAGCTTCTTACTACACAATCTGTACAAAGTACATGAACAGATATTATAACCAAAAATTGATATGGAATAGAATCTGATATGAAATTATGATGAGGAATTTAGTGCAGACATGGCAATATCTAGTTGTTTGCACTGAAGTATTTATGAGCAGAATAGGAATTGAACACAGCAAGGACCTGCTCCATAACCAGGTCTGCTGGGTGCCCTTAGAGTATGAATAAATAGCACAGTCCGGGGTATGGTTTCATTTGTACTCTACTCTCAACAACTTTGAAACATCTTCTTTTAGTAGCAGGAAAACAACCAAACACAAAGATACGAGAGCATGCAGATCAATCACTGCTGAGGAATAAATTGCCATGATCTCACCAGTTCTGTGTCATCCCCAAAAGGAGGAAAAAGGCTGTTTTGGATTTGCAGCCAAAGCCCTAATGGAAGCAGAGGTTGTGAGCACAGACTGCAATAAAGGTGTTTTTGTCCTGCAGTAAGAGGGAGACCTTGGCATGCACACACACAGCCCTGCTTGGCAGTATTGCCTCTTTTAGCTCCTCCTCTAACTCTTCCTGAGCTTCTGGCCATCTCTCCTTGAAATTTCTATCCTTCCCACTTGAAGCCTGATGGAACTGCAGACCTGCTTATCAGTCAGCCATTTACAACTGCTCCCAGCCAGCGAGACCTGCTTTTGGCTCCTTCCCGAGGCTTGTCCCAGCACAGAGCAGCTGTAGGCAGTGCCCACCCATTTTCTGGATCATTTTGCAGTCATGCTTGCTATCACACGTGTTGCTGCCTGCTGTTCTCCCATTTTCCCTCTTTAAACTTCCACTCCTTTATCTTTCACTTCCTATTTCCATGTTTTCTATCTTGCATTTGTTTTCCCCTGATCTGTGTGCCTCCCTTTCAGAGGGAGCCCTCAGTATCATGGGAGAGGCTTCAGCCCTTCCCTACTAAGGAAACAAGCAGGTGACTATTCCTAGCAGGGAGCTGGACCAGCCCTGTCCCTATTTCATTTCTGCATGAGCAGGGACTGCAGGTGGCTGCTAATTCTGGACCCGCTCTGCTCCTGGCTCCCTTCCCTTCTGCTAGCAGCTTCTCCATAGGACATTTTCATCAATCTTATCATCATTAACAGCAATGCCACTGTAGCCACCATAACCAGCATTCTCACCACACGCTCTGTCCAAGTTACACTCTTCTCCAGGAGGAGAAAATCATCCTTTGTCACAGGGACTTTATGGACCATGGCTGCACTTCACGATCTGTCATATCAATACAAAAGAACAACTTCAGCTGCCCATAAATTCTCCAATTTATTAATGTGCCTCTCAAAAACATTTCTGAGTGAGTGCCATCTCAACCACCCTGCTGCCACAGTCCTGGTAGGAGAAAATAAGATTATTTTGTCTCTGAGATCTGAGTCCAGGCTCCATAAGGCACAGCAGCCGGCCAGCATGACAGTGAGCTTCCGACCTGCCTGATGCCCCCTGCTTCAGGGCAGGAGCCCTTAGGGAAGGTATGGTGANATCTTTTTTTAAACAATTGGCAATATTTCTCTGATTAATGAAGGTCATGGCTAAGGTTCCAGGATTAGGTACTGTTAAACACTGTCGTATCAAGTTCCTCACAAATCATTCCCATAAATCACCCAGAAGATTTCTCTTCCAGCGTTTGTCATGCTAACATGGTTTCAATTCAGGAAGAAAGGCAAATGTTATTAGGGCTCAATGAAGCAAATACAAAAGAGGATCATTAAACAAAGTGCCAGTAAAACTGACAGTAGTTGACATGAAATTTCTTGTCTGAATTATGCAAATGATGTAAGTTTTTGTATTTATGACATTTTCTTTTGAATCATAAAGTTTAATGTGTTAATGTTATGGGTAAACATATTTTTGGTGGATTTTCCAACTTAGTGTAAGCTTTCTCAGAGGAGAAATACTTAATTCTACAGCCTTATTCTGAACTGATAGCATTTCCACGTATCTTTCTGAAGAGATCTGAACAGTAAAGACAATATATGGCACAGTAACTGAACAATACTATGGTAAATTATAGAGGCTAATGTAAACACATATTAATAATGGGGTCTTCACGTAAGATTCATAACTGGGCAGAGTATGTTACCAGAATCTTCATTTCTGTGACTAGCCTCATCCAAAAGAGGACCAGTCTGTGATGCCAGTGGATACTGGATCAGACTTTAAAGGAAATACATACATATTTCTATTATAAAATCTGAGATTCCTTTTTAATTTTTATATGAATATCCCAATGACTGACATCATGAATTTTTCTTTTTTCTTTTTTTTAAATGAATTAATATGAAAAGTTAAGGCTTGGATTGTCCATGCCTGAAATGCAATTCTGAAAATGCTCTCAAGCTTGAAATAGCTCATTCAAGTAACTGTAATGCTTTTTTTTCTTTTACTTAACTCTGTTTTAATATGAAGTATATTTAAGATTTTTATTCAACTCTAATGAATCCTAGGAATTGGTCTGTATCAAAAGAGATACAAGAAGAGTACTTGGTAGCGTACTTCATAGCTTTTCGTGTGAGACCTGACTTTATCAGCAGCAACTGATGCTTTCACACTCTACTTAAGCTGACACAGAGAAACATAAAGACTTCACACAACAGCTAGATTTTGGTGTTTGTGAAATATCTCAACCTAGGTATGATTTTTTTGTGGAGCCATACAAGAGGCCTCTGACACGGCTCCTTCCCCTCATCAGACACTACACTGCAAAGTATTCTGGATACGGGTGTGTGTAGAGTAGGGCAGGATGCAGATGCTGCTCTTTCATGGAAAGATTTATGCTGACAGAGCTCACCTAGATACCTTTGAAGAAAAGCAGCTGGAAAAACAAGGCTGATGGATGACTTCTTGAAACCCTTCCAGAGGCAAAGGGACCCAGACCGATAATCTGTACATTCCTACAGTGGCAGAACACATACGTCTCAGGAGTAATTCCCCCTCCCAGCTTTACATACTTTTTCCTTGTATTCAGACACATGGGTGAGACAGTTAAACTGACACAAACCTCCAACCTTTCCCAGATTCTGAACATTTCCAACTGCAAATCCTAGGAATGTTGCAGCATATATTAAATATTATACAGAAGGGGTCAGGAAATCAAAAGGTTACGAAGCTCTGCTTTAATAAATTTTCAAGCTGTTATTCTCTCCACTTCATTTTCACATTACTCTTTTTAATTATACTTCTGACTGCAAAAATTCAAATTCAGAGCATGTATTTTCAGCCTCATCCAGTCTTAGTTGTTCCCCTTATAACATTTATGCAAAGCCTTAACCACTAATCTGAACTTGCAAACATTTAAGAAATTGTTTCCTTCTCTCTTTGAGAGTGTTTCATTCACTAAACAGTTTCATTCATTAAAAGCATTGAAGCATCTCGTGATGCCCGCATCTTTTTATTTTTCCCCTCAGCCCCCAAGCAATAGACACTAAAGCTTACGCTTTGTTCTCTTATTTCCTGCTCTGTGGAGCAGTCAGGCTGAAGATCCTCTGCAGCCCTCTGGGATTAAGGAAGATGAAGTGAGGAAGAAGCTGTGGAAGAAATGTGTGCAACTAGCAGGGGAAGACTGTTCTGGGAACGGAAGAATTAATTGCTGGATGGTGTGGGTGTGTGTGAAATTAGGTCACCATTCTTTAGACTGTCTAAAGACCTGATAACTATTCACAAAGCAGCAGTGCAACAAGGCCAGAGAGTTTGGGTAGGGCTTTTAGAAAAGTCATGGACATCTGGAGAAGCGGGAGAGCTCATGGGATGTGTGAGCTCAGCAAGGAGGTGCTCAGCAGGGGTTTTGCTGGATATCCTACCATATACACACTTTACTTTCTGGATTTCCTGATTAATTATAAAATCTTACTCAGCTGAGTTCCAAAACAATATCCTACACTCCTTAAGCCATCAGCAGAAACTTTCTCTCTTTCCTAGGGAAATTTTGCTCCAGGAAACAGCAGATTGACTTGCTTGCTGGACTTCTAGTATTTCTCTTCTTCCTTACAGTGGTAATTATTTTGTTTATGCAAAACCTCTGTCCTACTTTTTCTCACAGAAAGGGAGAAGCACAGCTGCTATTGCATCTTTCTGTATTTTTTTCTCCCCTTTCTTGTTCTTCATCTTAACATTCTCTTGACAGCCAGCCAATTTTCTTTACCTCCACCTGAAAAAGCCACTCAAAGGCAGAAGGCTCATGGGATAACTCCAGGGATAGTAAAAGGAGAGACATTTTTAGTGTAAGGGAGACACAAAAGAGAATTAGCTTATTTCATCTGAGATTCATGAATGTCCTTAGCAATGAGACAGGCTGATGGCATGTCTGCTTCATTCAGGACAGACACTTCAAAACACAGAGACATTCCACAGCACTTCCAAGACACCTCCCCATCTGCAATTACAACTGTGGATGAAACACTCAAAGGCAAGCAGCACAGCATTGCAGGAAAACCAAGTGGGATGTTTAACAAACCTTCCAGATTTATGAACTAAGGGAATTACATTAGGAGTGTGGACTATTTGCTTTCACACAGCCATTCATTGTCATGAGAAACAGAACTTGCTGTACGTAAGTTTGTAATTGTTGAAATCAATAACTGTGGCTCATCACTTTCTGCAGGACTCTACCAACTTACTGTGCTCTTTATCTCAATTACTTTCTTCATGTGTCTTATATTTCTCTGTTAAACTCCAGTAATTGTAACACTATGGTAATAACTTTGACATACCAAATATTCTATGATGGACTATTTTACATTATCCTGACTGCCTTATTTATGTTATAACTATTAGTGCCTATGTAAATGTGATCTATTGAACTAATAAGGTTTTCAGACAATTGCTGTAGCTCACTGATTTTTCTTGTATTATGCAGGACTCTACCTTACACTGGTAGTTGGGTTTACCCTCACTTTTAATTCTGACCTTTGTAGAAATAAAGGCTTTTTACTTTAACCCCCACTAATGACACTTAATACCTCATGCTGTCATGTATTCCATTAAGACGACCATGCAAACGGGAAGTACCCTGGTTATATTTTCTGTACTGATCTGTTCTTTTGTTCAGAAGTACTCCCAAAGCACCTGTCTCACTCATCCCTGCAGAAGAGATGACCAAAAAATGATTTTTTGAGGTTCACAGTTCACACTCTGAAATCTCATGTAGATTTTGTGTGGTACATTAGCCACACAGCTCTCCTCTGAGAAGAATCTGGGTAATACCTTCTGAATGGCACAGTTGCTTAAGCACGTCTATGTCTGCAGAGTTGGGTGAGTTCCTGTCTCATTCACAATTTACCCTATCTGCCCTGTGGGGACACTAACCTGCAATCAGTTCTACCACAACTTGAAAGTCAGTTAACAATGTGGTAAATGAAGATGAGATGTAATCCAAAAAAGGTGCTACTGATGACAATCTGGTCTTGTTCAGGTCTTCTGCGTGTAGTGGAATTTTAACAAGTCCTTCAAGCTAAATCTAGCACAACACTGGCTTATAACACCACCACCACAAACATATAGTAGATCTCATTGTGTAAGAAAATTGAGATAACTTTAAACATTTAGTTCAAAGAAATAACTACAGAACGTAAACATCAGCTTACTCCATTTATGGTTCACCTCTTGTGCTCTGTTCTAAGGCAATTCAGTTAGTCAATTTGTTGGACGAGATCAAGACTTGTCCCTGGTGGAATGGGTTTGTTTCCAGTTGCTTTGCTTTCCAAACAACTATGATAAGAGGGATTTTACTCCACCTCTCTTGTTACTTCTGAGCATTTGTTGACAGTGATGTTTGCACAGACAGTGATGGTTAGCCTTTTCCTTAGCAGAGTTTACGCCCTGCTAACAGTAATATCTAGATGCACTGCCTCATTATTAATGCAGACAGTTCTGAAACCATGAGTAAACAGCACTTGGCAGAAAAAAAGAAAAAAAAGCTATTAAGGAAATTATTTTGGCGATCAGGGAATAACTGTAGCATACTCAGCTCATTTCTCTTATTTTCTGTTCACAACACATCAGCGCAGCTCTGAGTATCTTCTCAGTGGGAAGAAAATGGACAAAGTAAGATCTTAGCAAAAAAGCAGCCATGTGGAACTGGGCTACAGGTCTGGAACATTAATTATACTCTAAGCTTAAATGATTTGCATTTTAACTGCAAAGTAGATGGAGTAGACGGTACGTAAAGGGTTACGGTCTAGATTAAATCCAAGTACAGGCCATCTTTTTCAGACTTTGAGGCAAACATTTGTATTGATGGCAATCTAAGAATTGTACAGACAATCTCAGACTACGCTGGAAAGGAATGAGAAACAATATAGCTCCTGAAATATTAATTTCAAGATAGGAAACTGCTGTAGAACTTCTCTTAAACTGAAGAACCAAGACTTAGCTCCTTTTTGTAATGACCCAAAGTAACGCTGGGTACTATTATCACTTAAAATTACTAACAGAAGACTCTCTCAAGATTTAGAGAAGGATCTGAAGGGTCACTAACCATGAAGTTGGTAAACAAAGTAACAAATCAACCAACCCAACAGGATATTTGTCAGATTTCCAATGCTTCTTGCTACCACCAGGCCAGAAAGTAGGTAGGATTCTGGCAGAAAGGCCATCTGGTCCTGGACTTGCTGTTACTTGAAAAGTAAGCTGTAAATTACTCAATAGTTCAATGCAAGGATTCTTCTGTTTTTCCCAGCTGATTCAAATACAGTGGAATAAAAGTATCTCTTGCAATTGAAGAGATTTAGCATACTGTATAAACTGTCCTGAAGCACTGTGGCAGAGAATAAATAAGCCAAGATCTGTAGTAACGCTTATACTCCCTAAGGATCTCATTTCCTAAAATTTAAACATCTGTTTTAGTGGACTTTCTGTCATTACAGAAGTAAAACTACTCTCCTAATTTCATAGTGGTATCTAGTTACTGTGCAAAATGCAGTCCTCCCACAAAAATCACTTAAAACTGCCATTTCTGGTGTCCTTTAGATTTCCACAGCTTCTTCGTTATTGGTTATCCTGAGCCATGAATCAAGAACAATGCACTCTGCAGTTCTTCACAAGCTCAGATAAGGAAATCAATTCTATTTCATGAAAGATAAAGCTATTGGACTGAAAGATTAATGAACAATTCCAGTGCTTTACAGCAGCAGAGTTTCAGTAATTGATCCCAAATCAGACAAAAGCCTTGTACTGCATCACTAAGCTGGGATTCATTACAGAACGGGAAACCAATACATAATTTGTGCATGTCACAAAATTTCTACAAAAACTACCAGTTTACTCAGAAAAAGTACAGAAATAGAAACCACCAGTCCCTAGTGAACTGGAAAATAAAAGCAGGAATGCTTGTCCAGTGCAAGGATGCTGTTGCTTGCTTCTCTTTTTTCCACAAGTATTAAACCAGGCCCTAAAACCACATTTGCCACATTTGGACACGGGAATTAAGTATGACTACATCTGACAATTATTTTGTGATGGTCTAGAGTACTTTTCTGTGAAGATAAACTGTAATTATCTGTATAACTTAAAACATATTGACAATGTAATTATATTGCAGACATTTCTGCAGTGCTGAGATTTTCCTTCTGATCTTTCCGGACTGCTTATTTGAATAGCTGGTTTAAATAAAAATATTAAAGAACTATGCAAAATAGTAATTTGAACTCTTTAAATGAATGCTGTTGGGTTGTCAGCTTCATGTTTGGGAGCACATTAAAACCAGACCATCAGAGCAATGCAATTAAGATGGCTTGCAGATGTAGCATCTCTCTGCCACATTTCAGAAAAAAAATCACACAGAATCACAGAATTGTAGGGTTTGGAAGGGACTTCTAGAGATCATTGAGTCCAACCCCCCTGCCAAAGCAGATTCCCTACAGCAGATTGCACAGGTAGGCGTCCAGGCAGGTCTTGAATATCTGCAGGGAAGGAGACTCCACAGCCTCCCCCTCATAAATAGCCTTTAATTCATTCTAGAAACAAACCCTAGCTGTTGTTTGTCACTAGTAGCTTGGTTTGTTAGTGTTTACTTGAGTCTGAAGGGCAGTATTCAGATCCAGATACTAACTACCCAACAACTGAGAGTATTGGTTTTGTTCTTATGCTTTTTGCGCATTTGCTACATTAGTCAGCTTTTCATTGAAGGTTCCTCCTGCTAGACTGCTATGAATGCAGTTTCCTCCTCTTTCAGCTTCTTCCACAGGAAAAATCTGCGACATAATTTTGAGATACCAACGAACGTTTAGTGCATCTAATACAGGATACACTGAGAAACTTCAGTTTACTTAAGAGAGTGTCAGAGAAATCCATTCTCATGTGAAGAAGATGCTATTGTTTAGCATGAATGTACCTTCAAATCATACTTGGGAATAAACTTTCATTTGTGTTCTTATGAAAAATAATAAGCTCATTCTTGTTATTTCTGTATTTTAGTGCATCATGGGTCAACTATTCTCTTATTACTAAAAAGGTCATGTGGGTTATTGCTAATACTTCACGCTACCATATTGGATGATAACTCACTTTCCATATTTTTGCTCTTACAGGAAATGTGTACGCTGTGAATTCTGGGATATGCATAGAAACGCATAAGCTAGAAAGCATATGTCAATGATAAGCAGGAACGTAAAAATCCTTTAGCTTGGGATACAAGTGCCACAAGGATCAGTCTGGAAATTTATGTGACCATTCGTCACACAGCAGCCAATGCTATCGTGCTGCTGGAGCTTGAGTAAGTGCAAGGATGACCAGGGAAGAGAGAAAGGAAAAGGCTCTGTGACTGGTGTGACTCAGGTCTGTGTAAAACGAAACCAGAACAGATCTTGGACCTGAAAGGACACCTGAAGCCACATTTTCCCTGAAGCATGCCTAATATCTGCCTAACAGTTGAGGAATCAGATACGATCTAGAAAGCCATGCCTGGCTTCCTGCAAGTGCCCACTGTTCTTGAGGTTTTAATTTACCGTAAACTATTCCTTAGCTTTAATGTAGAGCTTTTAAGTAGCTATGTTTGAAATCCCAGTGGGCTATACGGTTTCAAAACAAACATGAAAGTACAACTTGAGAAAAAATACAGAGAAGTTCTCATGCTATTCCTTTGTTTGTTGCTGGCTCCACAAAATTTTAGGGCAGAGCTCTATAACCTCGCTGATGATTTGTTGAAACTGAAACAGTTACTATTTTAAGGATTGCTGACTTGTGGAAGAATTTTGTTAAATATAATTGATGATATATATCAATTAAATTTTTCATTAATTACATGAGAATGCATGATTACCCACTTCCCTTCAGATTTTATAGAAAGTGAACTTTCTACGTATATGTAGAACATCCAGCTATCAAGTATTCCAAAGAATAAGAATTATTTTTAAAGTAGAACTAATATACATGAGCAGTGAACAGGTAATGGGCTTTTAGACTACAGCCTCACGTGTTGGCACAGTAACTATCCCTAGCAACTGCTTCTGTCAGGATGTCTTATGATAACGAATGCCATGAAAATTGACTCAGTTACATTATGTAGGCTATTTATAGCAGTGATATATGATAGAAACAGAGACTCTACAACTGAGAAGATAAAAAATGGTAGAAATTGAAAAGAGGGTGATTTTAAAATGACTTAGAATGGCTGATTAACTGCTCATTCACATAACTTCTGTCTTCACTATGAAACTTGGATTTATAGGAAGGTATGATTTGACCTTATTTTAGAACAAATTAGAATATAACGATGATCTTTAGTGAATAACCGTATGGTACAGAACAGCAGGATGAATAACCGGTGTCAGTAGAGCTCACTGAAGGTGTTGTAATTCTGGTTGTGTATAGTGTATTATGTAGAATGCAAAGTAGCAAAGCGTTTTTTAGTATTGATTTCAATACTATGCTAATGGTAATTAAGAACAGGTGCATATACGATAGAAGAGAGAGACTCTAATTGTTACTAATGAACTGCTTTACAATAGGAACTTTACATAATGAAATGCATAATTAAACATTAATGACCAAGATCATTACTGGCAATTCTATTCCACTTACACATTATTCTGGCCTAAGGTGAAGCCTCATGTTTTAGCGAAGCTGTCATTCACGCTGCTGCTCCTTTGTTTGCTTTACAACTACTTCATATTCTAGCCTTGAAAATTCTTCTAGATATTGATTTCTAATGTGGATTTAAAGGAAAACTGCTTACAGATTCAATCCTGCTTCTAGCACTAACACCATAGGTGGTAATCTAATAAATTACACCAAATTTTATGAAGAACAAAGAAATCTTGTCCAGCATTCAGTATGAAATCCAGCCAACCATGTAAGTACACATTTTAATGTTTGATTTTCTCCAGCTGTATATACAGTTACACTTGAAATTCTTCACCCTTCCTTTTAAGTGAGTATTACTGCTGTCAACATCCCACACTTCTTTCCTTTCCATGTCAGCCGCTGAGGAAGACGATGAAACAGCTGTGTCTGTGACTGCAGTTCTACCCTTCAAGCTCAAGCTTGGCTTTGCCTCTTGGTATCCCTCAATATGGGATGCTTTGGGAGTAAGCTGCACTAGACTTTGACGTGAGACTGCACTAGAGCTGGAGCAACAATCAGCAACATCAAGTCAAACGGCAGAATAGGCCTTTAACTTGCTTGTGCACTGTAATACCTGTCCTATCAAACAAGGAAACTCACATTTTCATAGAGAAGCTACAGTTATGTTTGGATTGCTGAGGAGACTGGAGCCACCGCAACACTTCCGCTCGGTCACTGGTGTGAAAAGCTTGCTCCAAGAAATCCAAGTACACAGGGAAAAGCACATAATATTCCTAGAACCGCCCATGCTTTGTGATGAATTTGCCTTTAATGGCCACGTTTCCAAGGAAATTTTTACCATGTACTACCAGCTAAAGTTCAACACCTTTTTTTTTTTTTTTAATTTTTACTTAAATTTTTTTTTATCCTTTGCTAGTTTTCTGCAATTGATATTAGAATATTAGAATTTTGAGTTTAAAGTATTAACACACATTTACTCTATACTTTGAATGAAAATTTGAGAGAGAAGTATCTGCAAAGATCTGGAGGTAAACTCAAAGAGTGTGGAACAGCTGAAAGGGCAGAGGACATTCACCAAATTTCCAGTGCTTCTTTCCATGATGTGTTCAGAATACGGCCTTTCTTAACTGATAAGAATCTTAACAGATTCTTAACTGTTTTCTGCGAGTACTCAAAAAGCTGATCCAAACCTAGTGGATGGCATTTACACCTATGGAAACTGCAGCAATCTGTTACATTGTGTAAACTGTGCTCCCCATTTTAGAATAAATCAGTGAGTACGTGTTGTTTGTGCTCTTACATTATCTCTATGTATTTCCCAAAATGTAAATACACTTTTCCTCTCCATTTAATGGCATTTCTACTGCTTTATTTCTATTTTTTATTCTGTGTCCACACAGTACTTCATTATCACTTCAGAGACTGATAACTTGCAAAAACAGCCAGAACTGCAAAAGAACCTTACAAGATTGAGGGACTGAGCAAATAAAATGGCAGGTGAAATTCAATATAAACAAATAGATGCACAGAAGCCTTGTATGAAGTGATGAGTTCTAGGCTGAAAATTATGACTCAAATCTTGATGTTATGACAGCTTTATGAGAAAGTTGACTTAGTGCTCAGAAAGAGTCAGAAAGGCAAATCAAATGAAGGTGCTTTTGATGCCTGCGTCTCAAAAAAGATAACTCTGGAAGTGGAAAATATTTGCCAAAACTACGCTAATCTCAGAATGCCCTAGAACTGCAAGTGACTGCCGCCAGGGAAATACTAGCGCCCATATATATGCACTCCACATATTCCTACATTCTTCCCTTGTCATCAAAGACAGAGGAGAAATTACTTTTCGTACGACCTAGTACAGGAGGAAATCCATGGCC
The DNA here is from genome assembly GCA_013396635.1 of Penelope pileata. Taxonomy (NCBI): domain Eukaryota; kingdom Metazoa; phylum Chordata; class Aves; order Galliformes; family Cracidae; genus Penelope; species Penelope pileata. Next base: position 440,916 of record WBMW01000797.1, read on the forward strand.
CCATCACAGCTCGTACTGTGGCCCATTCCCAGCCACTGTGCCATCAGGGCAGCGGCTCTTCCCATCTAAGTGGCCTGGCCTGGCCCTGCGCGCTCAGCAAAAATCAAACATTGGTACGCAATAAGCATTGCCCTGAAACTAGGACAAACATAATGCAATGCTAGTGCAATGGTAACTCAAGTTATGGCAAGTAATTGTATGCACTTTGATACACTGGCTAAATATAGTCTTGTGAAAAATATGCAGCCTTGCTTTCTGTTTTAATAAAAGAATTTGAGAATAGGTTTCAAGACTGCCCCCAAAATTATCAATTTTTTGGTATATCCGGGACTCCGTTTTCAGTTGACATGAATACATTACACCTGTGAATTTTCCAACGGAATGTATGGGGTTGCAATCAGATATTCAACTCAAAGAAAAATCTGATCATGTCTCTTTACTAGACTTCTGTTAGACCTATCTTACCAGAGAAACATATCCCTTGCTTCAGAATCACACCTTATTAACATAATCGCTTCTTGGCAGTGTGTACATTTGTGAACGACTGTTTTCAACAATGAAGCATGAGTAAAATTTCACCAAAAATCTCTGACAAACACCTTGAGAACTCACTAAGGATTGCAGCTATTTCCATTGAACTAGACTGATGCATTAGCCTCGCAAAAACAGGTCAGATATCCCACTCGTTTTATGTATTTGTTGCTCTCTTTTTAAAATATTTTAGTAAAATTATAAATAAGTTTTGTTACTTATATACATTAACAATATGATATATATTATATGTGGCCCAAGACAGTTTCTCTTTGCTCAATGCAGCCCAGGCAAGCCAAAAGGTTGGACACCCATGTAGTACAGCCACACTACATTCCTATTTTCAGCAAAAGGCATATAGAGAATATATTGTACATAGAGAATATAAAGATTAAAGATATAATGATGACAGAAATTCTTCCTCGATTCTTAACACGATGGGGTTTGTTGTGTCTGTCAACAGCACTTACTGTTGCTCTGGTTTCAACATGGCTGAGCTGCGTGTAAGCAGAATCATTATACTCTTGGCTGCTCCTTCGTAAAGGGGAATTTGAAGATTGTCAAAGAGCTTCTATTCCTTAATATAGCAAACGTACATAGACTGCAGAATGAAGAAAGCAAATTGAAGTTTTGATCTCTTGCTCACCGTGGGCCAGGAGACCCTTGCATTTTTGTTTTTACAATACTAATATAGTCTTATGCTCACACTTACTCTTGTCACCTCTTTGGCAAAGAGAACAGCTATTTGTACCTAACAATTTTCTACATAACATATTCAAAGCACAAACATATTAAGCACAAAACCATAGGCAATCCCTTTAAAATGTTCCACCCACCGAAGCCTGTAGGGCATTGGAAAGGGCTTTTAAGGAAATTGTTCCTGTAGGCTAACTTGATTTGGCAAGTCTTTGTTTAGACATCTGCTACTAGCTGCTGTCAGAGACTTTGGTCCATCTCTCTGTGTGAGCTCAATCTCACGAGCCCCTGATCACAGAAACTGTTTGTATAACAGCAGCAGCAAGCAGCAGTTGCTCAGTCTTTCACGAACCCCAATAAGATACTATTTTCAGATAAAATTATTCACATAATAATAATCTAGCTAATAACTATAAATGCCTCTGTTCTATTTCAGCACCTTAATTAACTAAATGGTATTTAGAAGAAGAGAGATCAGGCTGTTCCTCATTCCGTGTGCATGCAAAGCATCATCATGTCAGCGGGCGGTCTGAGTGCACAAAGAATTCAGGAGCTGGGTCCGAAAATGGGAGGAGTGTGCCTGTCTGTGAGGGAGCAGCCAGCTCCATCTCCAGGCTCATTCAACACAGGCAGCAGGCACTGTCAGCCCCAGTCATGGTATGTGATTAGGCAGCCTGTGCCCTTCAGGAGAGATCACCCCTGGAATTGGATTGCGTGTTCTGCAGGGAGCCAGGCCAGAGAGGAGGGCAGAAAGTGGATAGCAGGGAGCCGCCAGCTCCGGCTGCCGAGCGATTGGGCTGATGTAGCTGGAGCTGTCTCAAGGCAATGGGCTTCATTCCTAGCTATAATGAATTGCAACAATCAAGCCTAGAAGTCGTGTGTGTGCTTCAGCGTTGCCAAAGTAGACTCTGATAAGAAAGGACAAGCTCCTGGTGCCCTGCAGAAAGAAGGTGACATTCTAGCAGCCACTACTTTTCGGTTATTTAGATGCAACAAAGAAGATCTCTAGACAGCACATTTCTCATGTGAACAGAGGTCACATACCGCTAGCATAAAATGTCAGATATAAAAAGTACTTATCCTAGTGACTTATCTGTGTTTATGTTAATTTTCTACTGCCAGCTTTCTCTTTCCATTCAGATTCTTCAATGCAGTTCTAACCAATTTCATTCTGCAAAGGCATTTTAAGGTGATGCTTGTGCTGTCCCTATATTACTGTTCTTTATGGAGTATCACTTCCAACAATAGCTTCATGCAGGTCAGTTAGAGAAAGGGAAGAACTGAAACCTCTGGACTTCTTTTATGAAGAGCTGGGGAAACAGTTGGCTTGCCCAACTCACAAAGATTGGAGCTGTCTGCATTTGTCTCTAACCTACGAAAGTCTGAGGCGCATCTGCTGCTGAATAGCATTAGATAATGCAGCAACATAAGAATGATGCTATACTTGTAACCAATGGAAAATCTAGTTAAATGATGATGACTTTTGGTGTGTTTTGAAAGTTTATACATACAGAAAATGAAGTTCAAAGAATAGTATTTTGATCTACCTGTATAAAGCAACAGAAGATGACATGCTTCAATAGGGGTCCTCTTACACAAAATCCTGTTCTATTCTGGAAAAAAAAATCATTCCAAAAGAATTTTCCAGCAGTGATCCCACTATAGAACTTCTTCTGCCTCTAGCGAATGTAGATTAAAGTTTCATCCAAAAGAAAATTAAAATAAAAAGCAATTGCCTAGCCATTTTGCCTTAGAGGAAAGTAGTTAAATTTTTTTTTTTTTTTTTTAAAAAAGTATATACCACAGGGAATTTACTGGGGAAAAACACATTTTAAATTTGAGGAAAAAGCAACTTCTATCAGAATGTATGCATAACTCCCAAATCAAATCTGCTTGATCTCCTAATAAAAATGGGTTTTAGATATCATCAGCAAATGTAAAGATGACATTAATATAGGAAATAAAGACACTGTATTCTGATCATGCCTTATCCACCACAAAACCATTACCTCTGATAATGGAATTATTACTGTTGAGCCGTCTGTAACAAAAACATATCTAGGTTTTCAGTTTGCTGGGGGTCTTGTACCACAAAAAATCTTCTACAAAGTATTAGTCCATGCAAGTTTTCTGTAATGCTAGAGGCCGTATTTCTCTGATTACCTGGAGCCACTGATGCTCAGTAGTACCTGTGTTCTTAACGATTGTGCTTGAGTGCATGAATAGTCCAGTGGCGTGAAATAAAACCAAGTAATATCATAGTTAAACTTTCAATGGCTTTTTTGGATGTCTCAAATCTGCTTTTAGTTGCATTGAGATAACCTCAGTTGTCTAAAAGAAATGTACACTAGTTCTGGGCTGAGGCAGTGTTCAAGTAAAATGAACTGCAATGGTCCACTGTTAGCCATTCTCTGACTCACTAGAAGCAGTACATGTCATCTACTGAATCTGAAAAAATATTTTAGATGCACTGATCTTTATTTAAGAAATAATGTACTTCTATTAGAAGGGCACTATATCTATTAGTATTACCATTAATTACAGTCACAAGCAAAAGCATCTTTGAAAATGCTGTGTGACTGGACCAATCCTTAATTTCTTGCATCTTTGTAACTTTGTCTAGCTCGAGAAAGCTCTTTCAAATAAAAAGGTCAGCCAGATGATATTCTGATGAAAATACTGAAGCATGACTTATTACTCTTGGTTAGTCAGATAAGCTGCCATTAGCACTTGGAAAGACATGGACACTATATTAAAACCCCACCCCTTTTTGCTGCATTGTTTCTAAAAGTTTATAAGAAAAAATTCATTTCTAGAAATCTTCAGAAGCTGAAATTTCTCATTTTGAGCTGCAGGCTAAAAAACTCCAGCATCCTGAGAAATAAAGGTTCTTATTTTTCTGGCAAGTGTTAGGCAGTGCCAGTCATACTTGCAAATGATTAGGAGGAACAGAAAATTTTGCTATATCATAACTCCACGGCAATGCATTTAAAATCAATTACGATATATTCTGAAACAATCTTGGAAAAGCTAAAGCACCGGTCAAAACAGTTTTATCATATGGCATTATGGCACAACTCAGGGAAGCAACCTAAATCCACATTTCTTTTTTACACTTCTGCAATACAAGCAAAAAAAACCAAAAAAACAACGAAACAAAACAAAAGCAAACCAAAAAACAACTGCTAGAGGTTAATGCAGAATGAAACAGATTTTTGCTGTACAGAGCAGAACTGAACCACAACAAGCAAGCCTTCACCCAGAGGAAGGCTTCGCTCTTTCATGAGCGTGAGGGTCAAACAGTTTATTTGGTCTCCATGGGTAAAGTACTCAGTGTCAAATGCACTGGTACTGAAATCTGAGCTAGTTCCTCATTTAGGCACGGTGTTATCGTCCTCGCATCTGTGATATACAGCCGCCTATAGCACCTCTCCTCCTCCTGCAGCAGTACTGGAATATGAGGTAGCAACAGCAAGCACTCAAGAGTTTGAAAATGTCAGAGATCAGCTCGCTTCTCTATTATGCTCTTATTTTCCAGGAAATGTATGTGTGCTCCTGCATTCACCAGGCTTTATTTTTACACTTTTGTCTGAGGCAGAGGCATGATTTAACCCTGGCAGCACCAATCTGAAATGATAATACTGATAAATCGAAATATCTTTGAACTCTGAAGAAAAACTCTGTCTTTCGTAGTGACAGTCAAGTGCATAGGTAGGAGTGCAGCCGTGTTCAGGGGGATGAAAAGTGGACCCTCCTCCTCTGCCTTTCATTCTGTGTATCACATCAAACCTCAGTCTGGCACCTTCTGAATTCTAACCTAAATGTTTTCTTCACTGTGGTTTGCTCATCAGTTCTGAGCTGTGCTGCTGCAGCTGCACTGGGGGATCTGGTGTATGTCTGGCTACATATTCATAATATTTTTTTAATTCTTATTCTTATTTACACATCCCTTTTAGTGGCCACTTCTTGGAAACTCTTCCTCCTGTGGGCACACTGGGCATTCGCTGTTAGCCTGTGCTGGACTGGAGGTTGTGTTAGCTCAATTCTCCTCTTTGAACTGACAGAAAAGGAGCAGCAGGACTCCATACCCACTATGTTCCTTAGTGTTGCTGTGACCGTGGATGTCACCGGCCACTGTATCAACCAAGCGCTTTCAATGATTCAGCACCGTGTCTAAGGGCAGGCTGGACAGGGCTCTGAGCAGCCTAATCTAGCTGTAGATACCCCTGCTCATTGCAGGAGGGTTGGGCTCAATGACCTTTAATGGTTCCTTCCAACTCCAAGGAGATTCTATGATTCTAAATCACGCTAGTTCTCTCTATATTGTTCCTCTAATATACTGCCCCTCAACTGTACACATCTGTTCCCCCTTCCTTTCAATTTCACTTGAAATCTTCTTGCAACCAAGAACTGCCTTTTGGGTTTTATTACTTCAATTTGAGTCAATGGCAAAACTGTATTTTCTATTTCTATTTCCAGATTCAAGTTTGTCTTCAAAAAGAGGAGTACTTGCATTCCTTTGGTTTACTCACACCATTCCTCTGAAGGGAATGGAAATAGGGCAGCAGCTCCGATTGCTGTTAGATTCCAGGTAGACTGATTTAGGTAAATAAACTTCCCTTAGAAATACAGAGTAGTGCAATAACTGGAGCACTTTGTGTTGATGAGCGCTGTGCTGACATTAGCTCTAGAGACTCTATTATCTTTCAGGAAGTCATAAAAACCTGTAAATTGTTTTAGTGATAGAAGGTATTCTAGACAGACAATGAAGAAAAAATCTTGAGCTGACAGACAAATAGCAGGATTGTGCCAGGTAATATGGTTGTTTGCATGGCCAGCTGTTTGAGAACCAGACAAATGAGGCTGTCAGTTTTGTTACTGACAAGTGCATAATTCACTTCCTAAGGAAACTCAATCAGAGGCATAGCTATGGTTGGGGAAGAGCCTAAAGCTAGATTACAGTGCATAAAAGGATTAGAACCTGATAATTGTATAATGAAGAGTAAGCAGCTACTTCTAGCTTCTTAGGAATAGCAAGAGGTGCTTGGAAAAGCAGTTATTCGGCATTAATCACGGACTAACTTTGTGGCAGAGCACTGCTTTCTGTGATTTATCCAGCTACAGCACAAATGTTGTTAAATAAGTGTCATGAGTTTAAGAAATATATGCAGCTTGTCACTTTGTTTAATTTAAATCCAAGCTCTGCTGTATAGCTGGAGTAATCTTCTGCACCTTCTTTTTTTCCACAGCCTGCTTTTAAAGGAAACTGTAGTATTTCTTTTCACAGCACTGACACAAGTCTGCAGTGAGTTGCATCAGAAGAATGCCAAGGAGTTGTATTTCCTGTATCGAGCTGCATTTCCCACTAGCCGTGTCTTTTGGGTTATGATGAAATTCAGAACTGTCCTAGGCTTTTCCCAGGATGCCTGCTCATTTCATCTTCAGCAAAGGAAAAATGGCAACTTGCCTCTATTTTCTGTGAGTGCATCAACATCATTGGCTGGTGCTGATAAGGACTAAGCTGCACTGCCATGTATTCTGCAAGTAAATAATGGTGATTCTGTTTCGGTGAAATTAAGAGCACGTGAACTACGATGATTCAGCTCATATAGAGATGTGTGATGCCAGGCACATGAGAAGAGATAAAGAACAGAGGAAGATCTGGAGAGGAGCAGAAGCAACCAGGTCTCAAGGTCCTGTAGGGGCACAGAGGGACTGGTCAGAAACCTGGGCAAAGGGCTAAACAAGACTGAGACAAGGACTAGGGCAGCCATGCTGGCAGGGAAGGTAGATACTTGAAATAGGAAAAGAGCAGATGAGTTTACAGCTACTATGGCATTTCAGTTCCTTCTGCCTTGAACTGAAATTGGGCCTTAACTTTCTCCTTTGGGTAAATATAGTCAGCAAATTACGTTTCTGTTGCCACCACTTTCTTTTTACAAATCAATTGGTTAATTACAGATAGATCATCATTGTTTCGAGGTGTAATTCTAAAATCACACCAAAAGCAAACCACCCACTAAGCTAACATCTGCAAGATTAGGGGAAATTCCATACTTAAAGGAAATGGAAACATTTTCTACAGAGCTTTAATTGGTGACTGTTTGAGATTGCTTAGGGGCTTAAGATGGTACATTAAAACCCAAAGAAAAACAGCTGCGGGAAGAGAACAGTAAATATGTTATATGCAAATGCATCATATCTCTGCTCTGTTTTGCTGGCTGTTTCTGTATGTGTCTGTGTAGAGCAGCTACGGGAGCTACATACTATGAAAAGAAAATTTCTAAAAATGTTTTTTCATTCACATGTTGGTGACTTGAACTGAGCACTGCACCTCTTCCCATTTGCATGCTGACGGAGAGGTTCACGTGGCGAAGCATGCTCCCTTGGAGAGGGCACAAAAGCCAAATTATTCTGGCACACTAAAAAATAGAAACATTTCTCATTTCAGCTCTGAAGAGCAAAAAGACTTCTGAAAAATAAATCCAACAAAATCCCAGTTGATTTGGATTTACTGCAGGGATGTCTAGGGATTTACATAATTTCTTGAGGAAAATTGCTTTTGAAAACCGTGAACTATAACTCCAAGAACAGAATGCAACAGATTGATTATGCAAACATAGCTCAGTCAGAGCAACAATTTGATCATATAGAACAATTTTAAAGTTGGATTTTTTCATTCACTTTCAAAGAAAGACTTTCAAAATAAATAGCACTGGGTAGTATTACGGACATGATTAATATTTACTTAAAAATATCATCCATTTTTCTTGCAGATTTGAGATTGATCCACTAGCGGCTTATACCAGGAAAAGGAGAGCTCTCAGCTGTGAAATTTAGATCTGGGTCTGAACTAAGATTAGATGCATTTAGACTTGAGTTTTGAAATACAGAAATAAGACTTATTTGGGAAGCCATGATTTGAATGCACCAGATTTTGATGACATTCATATTCAGACAAGTTTCTGCGTTACATGAATATTTCAAGACTACAGGACCTGAGTTAACACAGACACATCTCTATGCAACATGCAAAATCCTCCCCAAAATATTTGAAAGTTGCATCAGGTTGGTAGCTTAAAAAGGGTCTTGTAATCTTGACTTCTGCCCACAGAATTTCCTCACTGGTTTACTTACGAAAAGTTGAATTTACACTAGGGGTGCACAGTACCTAATGCCAAAATATAAGTGAAACAAAAGCACAAAAATCAGTGTTTTTTTTTTTTTTTTTTTTAACATGTTTATGGTATTTTTAATTTCTGCGGTATCATCAGAAAACTAGGTTGCTCTTTCACTTGCTGTTCAACCAGTAATGCTCTAGATGGTAAAATGTCTGCTCTGCACACTGTATATAAATGACTGCAACCTATTTTTACCCTGAATTGAAATGAGAGACAGTCTTGCTAAAATATACAATACTTAAAATATCTGCCTCAGCGTTTTGCAGAAATCTATAATATGAAAAATATCTTCAACTGAAATTAAAAATAAAAAAAAACCCACAAACAAATCCATACCCCAAATTCAGTTCATTCTCTCTAACGCCAATAATGCCCTATAGAAAGCACACTTTGCAGAAGGAAAACAGAACTCTTACAGGAAATCCAAATAATCTTTTCAACCCTGTATCAAGAAAACAGAAGAGCCATAAACAGCGTAGGGATGGGAGAAGAAACCAGACCCGGGTTCTGAATGGTAACAGAGCAAGGAGGAAAAGCCTTGCTCTGCCTTCAGCACCTCCTGTGCTCCCCATTCCTTCCGACCTGCAGCCCAAGCGCTTTGCCAGCTCTTCATGAGAGCTCCTCTAGGCCTGCTGGCCACCCGGCTGTTATCACAACTGGAGAAATAAGTTCTGTTGCCCCTTCCAAACAACTCCACTAAGATCAGGGCTGCACATTCTATTTCTCTTCCACAGCGTAGCAGAGACATTTTTCTTCTCCTAATCTCACCTAGCTGTCATCCCTCAGTATTCTTTTCTTAAATTAGCAAGCTTGAAACGGCTAAAGCCTGAGGGTTTTACTGACTGATGCCACTAGAATCAAGTTTTAGAGCTCAGACCCTTTCTATCAGACCCCTTATCTGACTGCTGTCCGAACACGGTACATAAATCCAAGCACTGCCTCTCTCTGCCACTCACAATGGAAAGCATGACATCGGGCTGGCAGTGTAAGCACACTTTTTGTTCAGACACTGAGCCAGACCAGCAAAACCTTCTGCCTGTCTCTTGCACTTTACACCTTCCTGAAAGATTAAAAATCAGTGATTTAAAAAAAAATATCACAGTGCAATGCTGTTTGAAAATGGTAGTGCTGATGCTTTACCTCTATTTCTACACTATGGACTGTGAAATAAGTAATAAGAAATAACTAAAAATTCTGGCCTAAGTAGTTACTTCTGAATTACAAGGTGTCTTAGTTTCTAACTGAAACTTTCCCTCAGTGTCTGCTACAAAGCTGTGTTTTGGTTCTAGAAAGAAAACAAGGCTGATAACACCCAGCAGCGCTGAACAGAACCACAGAAATTTGTATGTCTCTGCCATACTGGCTGGGGGGAGGAAGGGGGGAGGTGCAGGGAGGGGTCAAGAATGGGGCAGCNGAATGAATAAATATCACCCAAAACATAATACAAGCATAAAATAATAAATATTTAAATATAAACAATATATATATTTAAAAACATAAAAACAGAAAACAGATTAATCCAAACCCAAGAGAATTAATGGCATGTCCAAGCCTATTGACAAGTGTTTTCATAAAAAGTACATTGTAGAAAATATGCTACAAAAGCACTAAAATGTCTTTATTACTGGCCTGAAAGCTCCTCTGTCTTAAACCCTATTCTAGGTACGTTCAGCAAAACCATGTAAGATCTTTTTATCCCTACACATTAAGAAAAACTGAATGCTTTTACCTCCAACAACTGGTTGAAGTATACAAGAAGTAAGCACAATAACAGAAGAGCTAACGTGACTAACAGCAACGGAACAACTGCCTTCCCTCGTCAGATAATGAGCACACAACGTGCCGTGCTGAAATTGAATTAAAGTGGTGGGTGCACACCATCTATCCCATCATAAACAAATTTCAATGATTTTAATTTTCTGAGAACATCTTTGCGTAAATTTTGTACTTGTATTAAAGAAGTTAGCCTGATGACAACATGATGTAAATTATTGCCTTGAAATGAATGCATAAAAATTCTTGAGGATTCAATTGGAAAAAGTAAGATTGATAATATCAGCTTCAATTTTGCGTTCCATATTACTGGGAATCATTTTCCATACCACTGTGCTTTGTTTTTATAGGTTGTGCACTCTGTCTTAGAGAAGATACATGTCTGTGATGGCTGAAGAGATTCCTGTGAGAATGTGTTTTTCAAGTCTCTCTTGGGTGCTACAATGTAACTAACTTCTTAGATCCTCCAGTGGGAGAAAATCTAACAAAACACATTACCGACTACTAGTGTTAATGAACAATGAGAGTGGACTGTAAAGCTGATGGAGACAGAATTCTGTTAAAAGAAGAAGAAAACTGACATACACTGTCAATGGAATGCAAGTATGGACAGTGGCACATAACAGCCTACACCACATTTTTTTGCGTACATTGGTACTCACCAGGCAGTAGCTAACTCTTTCAACTTCACACTGCACTTTGCTATTCTGCACTTATGCACCAGCACAAAATAAATTTAAAACATAGGTGATATGGAAGATACAGAGAAAATATACACCTGCGCACAGGATAGATACAGCTTTGTTCTCCTCCTTTACTACACCTGGATTCAGGTGTGAATGAGTTCTATGTGCGCAAGGCTTATGCCTCTTCGGACTGAAGAGCACTTAGCTGAATCATGGAGTGCATGTCTGCTTGCAGTAAGGCATTTGCCAAATGAGTAGCACAAAAACCGAAAGCTGATCTTCGGGGAAATATGTAAGAGGAGTACTGCTGGTAGAAGACAGCTTAAAATATTCATAAGGCTACTGAAGAAGGCTAAGCCGATATTTCATGAGGATGAAGGGAAGTGCTCAGTGGAGGAAAAAACCTGTTACTATTAAGCCAGTTGCTAGAGTGAATAACATACCAGCTGCTTCCACTAAAGATCAAGCTTTATGTATCTTGTTTCAAACGTGTTTGTATGTATCTGATATTCCCTAAGGGATTTCTGTTTCTGTGTGTGTGTCTGAGGGAACTCAGCAAGCAATTCGGCAGATTGCCATTCCGTATGCAAGACAAATGTAAGGCTGGAATAACAGATTAATGCAGACCATGAAAAAGCTTGCAGCACAGATGTGCTCAGGTCACTGAAATCTCTGCCAGCATCCTACTCACTTGAGGAAAATGAAAAATGATCAAGCTAGATTTTAGTCACAAGTGCAGATTTGGATAGCGATAGTGAGGCTATCACTGGATACCCTTTTTGAAGGGGTAGAGTGGGAATAGGGCTTTTGGAGCACCTGGAAAGAGCAGTAGCAGGTACACAGCTCAGTGCATAAGAAATGACCAATTGCTAGTGGGGAACCTTACCTACACCTGGTCAGCTGCTATAGAGTTAGACCCTGCAAAGACCAGCAGAAAAGATAAATCACGGCTGTGCAGTGGCTGGAACAATGCTGTGTCTGAATCAGGAAGAGAACAAAGAGCAGTGCAGCTGAGCCAGGAGGAATGCTGCCTCCCCCGTAGTTTCCATCTCTGTTCTGAGCCTTGGAGAATGTCTTTGCAAACTGACACACAGCACAGGCAGCTCTCCCCGGCTTTTCAAGCTCTCAGCATTCTCTATCCTGAAGGACGCTGGCTATTGAAAAGCTTCTAAATTTCGACTTGGGAGGTGTTGAGACCTTGAAACTCCAATCGGTCGCAAAGGGAATAGCAAATAAATCTTAAAATTGTATTTACATGAGAAGAATTCAATTATCTTTCAAATGCAAAGCTGAGATTGCTTATTTTCCATTGGAGACTGACAGATTTTCTTTCATTTTATACCATTAAGAATTTACCACAATAATGTTAAAGTTTTACCTTCAAATTATGAAGAAAACATGAAATAATAGACAAAAGTCCCACTTCCTTCTTTTCTCTCTCATGCTTCTTGGAAGTCTTTATTTTTTCTGTTTCTTTTTATCTTTGTGAATCCAAACTTTCAAGTATATAATCAGAAATCCTAGTCCTGCAGCTTGTTGCAGGCAAGTGAATTTATCTGATATGTACACTGTCAGAAAGTTAAATCTCTCACATCAAAGCCGTGAGTTCTGTGTGAGCAAACTCCTATTCCCGTTTGAATTGATGCAGATATAGGGCCTGCCTCTTAGGAACAATTTGAAGATTAGAGCCAAAACTGCTCATTTAGAGAGCACCTGATGATTGGAACAATAGTTGTAAAATGATTAATCAAGAAGCCTAAATAGAATAAGGTATTTTAATTTAGACATTTGATCAAGTCTAATTTCATCTGCTGGAAATAATGAGTATCCATTAGAAGCCTTTGCATTTTGCAGGATACAATCTCTAGAGACTACAATCAGAAGACCTCAATGCAGAACTGCAAGCTTATTTCCCAGGCTGACACACACTGTTCTAGCTCTTCAGATCAAAAATGTTGTGCAGGAGGAAAGCACTATTTGCAACAATCATGAAGATTAGAAATAAGCTATATTAATAGTTCCCCATCTGTCAAGAGGGAAGTAAAACCTTACTGAAAATCAGAAGTATCGTTAAACCGAGATTCTTTCACTCCTTTGTTGTTAAATAATATTTAAAGAATAACTCTCTGAATAAATTCAATTAAATGTCAGAACATACCCCTGCTTCAAAGCAGAGTTTCCAATGTATGCAAAAGGTCCTTCCTAGCTTTGCTGCATGTTTTTTCTTTAGTCTTAAAAAGTAAATGCAAGCAACACAGCCTTAAAACTGTGAACCTGAGTCACCTCTGCATCCCAGAAGCCCGTCAAATGAGAATTTTGTTAAAATCTTTACAAAGGTGTGGATTAAAACCACTGCGCTTAAGGTATTAGAGACAAGATATATATTTGTCAGGTTACTGTGTCTGCAACAGTTCACCTGAGTGTGCCAGAACAGCCTCTGTGCCTAAAACGTGTATTGCTCTGCTTTCTGCACCAAAACGTTCCCTTGGCACAAAAGGCTTCAAATACTGCAGTTACAGAAGGTTTGGAGGGATATCTAGTTAGCACTGATATCTTTTACATGGCTACTTTAACGAGGATGAGTACAAATGGAATGGGGCAAAGGAAAAAAACAGGGAATTATAACAACAAGTACAAATAAACCAGGGCTTTTTGCAAGATCCCAGACCATCTTTCTTCTTTAATTACTATTAATTAGTGTTAGAGGAAATGACTTACAAATGCCATTTCTGAAAGAAATAAAAAAGGAGAGAAAGGGTACTGTTTCCATTTTTTCGTTGATAATGCAGTGATTATTCACGTCATGTAGCCATTTCTAGATTGACCCAAAAAAGGTTAATAGCCTCTGGCTTGAGGTAAACTGGAGAACAGTCAGTTTTTTCTCTTCCCCTCACTCTTCTGCCTTTAATACCTACTTATATTTATTATTTACCTCCTACAAATTTAGAAAAAGAGTAAACGGCTTATCATACATTAAGACACAGCCAACCAGAAGGGATGCTATCTCTTGACATCACTTGTTCTCAGCTTCTTCCCAATCCTTATCAGTCCATCAGATCTGAAGTACTGAAGTGAGAAAAACTCCACCTGGAACATGCACCAAGGAAGAGAATACAGTTTATGGGGGCCTCAGCAAGAGTGCATACCAGGCTTCTTGCCAGTCCAATACAGAAAGTGCCAAAAGTACTCCTATGAGAACCACTTAGCTGATTATGCTCTAAGACACAAAGAAAAAGTCCTCTGACTCAGTGCAAACAGACCAACACCCTCAGCCACGCTCCCATTCCAGAAACAATGACATTGTCAGCCAGGAAGAAATAATCTCCCCTCTTCTACAGCCAGTTATGTCTTTCATTCAAGACATGAACTTGTAACGACGTGCTTCTTATTAGGAATTGGGACCTTTGGCTGGCAGTTGTGCAGTGGTCCATCACAGAATGGTCCAGGTGAACTGACAGGCCATTAATGGGGCCATACACCCAATGCTAATGTTCCAGAAATCACTGGCAGAGATTTGAAGTCAAATGCAAATGAATGTTAGCTTACTACAGATGACGGTGTAATGAGGAGTGAAGCTTTACCAGAGTACAGAAAGTTGTTAAAGAATCTTACTCTATAAAACACTTATAATGAGGGCCCTGACTTGTAGTCTAATATGCAGCATACCTCTGCAGGCCTTTCTTGTTTTCTGGTTCCAAGAAAGAGCCACCAAGCTTTTGAGAATGTTGCTAGGCCTTGAAAACAAGGTAGCTATTTGCAAAAATGATAATGTTGGCAAATAAGTGTCCCTGGTTCTGCAACAAAGGAGGAAAGTACACATCAGACTATTGTAACCAGTTCTTTGGTTTTGCAGCCTAGAAGGGAGAGAGAGGTCAGAAGAGTAAGACCACCAGGGGCCCCTGAAGACCCTGGGAGACCTTTACCACAGGCAACAGAGTGTGTGGATGGAACCATGTGATAATGACATTGAGGAAAAGTATTGAATATACATAGACTTCAGGAAGACTATTGCATATTTAGCTTGAGCACTATATATAAACTAAAACCATCCTTGGCCAGGTGGGCATGACAGGAGGAATTATCCCTTGTTGCCCCCAGTGCTGATTAAAGATTGCATGCTCCTTAATGCTACTTTGCCTTTAAGGATTTCCCTGTTTTCGGAGACAGGAAGGCAGATGGACAAACATCAGCAGAATTCAAGATTGAAATAAATTGAGCCAGAGTATGTGGTTGAGCTGCAGGTCGTAGGAAGTTTCTTTGTCTTTTTAGCCTTGAAAGTATCAAAACATACAGTTCTTCTGGAAACGGGGGAAAAAAATGAAGACTTGGTCTGATAATGAGAATAAGAACATTAACTGCTGAGATCAAAATGTCAATGCAAGCACTTGGTCTGAAATAAAGGATCCTAATCACTGGAACTGATGGACAAGAAGAGAACCATTTCACATCTGACAAAGTAGAATGTAATTATTATGAAAGCAGTGATAGGGCAGGTAAATGACTTGCCCCCAAATTTAAAAAGTCAAACCTAGTTAATTATACCTCAGCTAATAAAAACAGCAGTGATAAGACTGTTACAGATTGGTGAAAAATTAATGAAGTCTTTAATGAACTTGATAGCAAATTATATAAATCAGAGCTAACTTAATAAAAGCCCAGAAGAATTTTAGCAGTGATTAGGTTTTGCAACTGTTGAAAGATAAAGAAAATAACTCCTCTAAAATCCTCTCTTCTCTACTAGAAGACTCTGAAAGACATTGAAATAGTGGAAACAGATAGCGCCAACGAACGACAAGTTTGACAGTGAGATTGTTAAATAGACGTAGAATTTTATTTTTAAATAGTCATTCCCAAAGCTGACCAGAGAATATTTTGAAATCTCTGCATATCATGCAACTAGTCAAAGTTTCTTATTTGATGAATGTAAGGAAAGATCTGTGCATGCTATGTAAACACACATACAAAACAACACCTTTTACACAGTGGAAATTTTTCTGGACTCGCAGTAAGTGATAAGCATACTTTGTGGAATTGTTTCAAAGATTATGTAAAAAAACATTAAACTCCAATGAAGAACACTTAGTTTTCACCAGAGACAAGTCAGATTCCGAGCACTTCAGTAAGACCAGGTTTCCTCACAGCACTACTGTAAGATAACTTTGCATTAAATGTCTAGGTGTCTGGACATAGAAATATTTGGAAATAGGAAAAAATTTCAACAGGGAGATTTAGGAATATAGATACATTTTGAAAGGCACAGAGAGCACTTGGAACCTGATTTTCATTACATGTCAAGATGTTTAGAACACTTTCCATCTTGCCTGAGGCATTACTTGCAATTAAAACATGAAGAATTGTATGTTGGAAATTTATGTCAGACTCCTAAGCCTCCTGCAAGTTCTTCTAATTTATATTAATTATGAGAGACAAGTAAGGGAACAGGAAGGAGGAGAAGAAGAGGAAGATTGTGCCCTGTCTCCTACATCGTGCCAAGAAGGCTTGAGCCAAATTAGTAACATGAGAATCACAAGCAAAGCCATTAAAAAGCCTGGTTTATCTTTTGAATTTATTGAGCTAGTGAAAAGAAATATTTCCTGTGCCTTTTCAGAGGTCCAGGATTGTATTAGAAATAGTATTGTAAACAACAGCTACGTCTGAGCCTATACAAATGTAGAAAAGCATTAGAGGAGATAAGGATATCGTGAAAGGATGAATGAAAAACAGGTTTGTGTCTTGCTTCCAGCAAGATGGCTCTGGAGTTGAACTGTAAGGCCATCATATAATTTATAACTGCAATGACTAACTATTACATTTTTGTAGAAAAACTTTTTTCCCCCCAAATCAGTTTTGCCACTCTATACCCTCAACAGTACCTGTGGCCATAACACAGCACCAAAGATCCCCAAGGCCCTGTGATAGCTGACTATGCTGGGAGCAGGAGGGCAGAACAGAGATATCCTGAGATTCATCCCGCTCTGAATTGTTCAGTGGTTAAATGCAGGTGGATCATCATTGGGCTCAAGCACAGGAATAGAATTCTCCTTTAAGACTTGTCGCTCTCATTTCCAAAGAAGTTGAAAAAAAATGTTTAAACTATTTGTATATAAATGTGAACAATTTGTGATGAAAGGGCTCCATGCAGAACTGTGCTGTAACTATGGCAACTTCCATTGAGAGAGACGTCCATTGTAAACCTATAAGGATCTCATTTAGAAGAGATTTAGTTGTACTAGTTACTGATTTATGAATGTTCCAATCATGTAAAAAACATCCCAGTTTCTTAGAGAATCATTTTTAAATAGAGCAGCTGTGTGAATGAGAGTGCTATCACCAGCATTTACATCAAACAGTTTCTAAATTTTATTTTATGATTTTTTTGCAACTTAGATATTTTGGAGGCTAAATTGGAATCCTTTGGCTATAAAGGCTAGATTTACTAGGTTTGCTTCACACATTCCACTCTTCTTTGTCCTATTATCTTTCTCATATGTAGACACCTGGTAAATGCGTCTTTCTTTACCTTAAAGTTGAATCCAGCTTCAGAGTATATTCAGAAAAAAAGGAAGGTTCCTTCTACTCAGCTAATGAGAGATCACAGCTGAAGTACTATCTATAGACTCTTACCTAGGACAAAATGCCAAACCAATGTTTCCCCATGGTTTCTGTTTATCTTGTAACCTTTCTCGGTGAAATGTTAGCTTTCCTCTCTTGCTAACTTGTAGTAAGTTCTCAGACGGCAGACTTGTTTCTGAGGCATCAAACTCAGTGTTGAAGTTTGGATAGTTATTTTGTGTCTTTCCAACAGGCTGTTCTACTTACAAACAATAACAGTTTCATACTACGTGGAAATACATAGAAATATGTATGTAGAAGTACATAGAAATACGTCCTTAGAGTAGAGATTCAAAGTAAATTTCTATGAAAGTCAAATTTGCAGAGGACAATGAGGTTGTAGCTTATCTTTTTACTGTTGGTCTACTGCTAAAGTCAAATGCAGAAAGAGAATGAATCATGAATCACCTAAACTCTACCTGCATTTCTTAATGCTACAGCAGAAACACCTCCCACCCAAAGTGTATTTATTTGTAGGGAATGCATCGTCCTGACATCAATAAAGATGATATATGACAGATCTTCTTTTAGAAATCCAGGATAGCATCCTCAAAAGAGCACAGCTCTAGGAACAAAACAACACTAGTGATGTGGGATACAAGAGTATATTCACAAGGCAAGAAGACATGTAACTGCTAAATACATCTAAATACATTGGTAATGGTAGTGTTTTTTTTTTTTTTTTTGGTGTGTTTCGTTTAAATACTGTTCTGATCCCATCATTTAGCTGTTGAAAACAGCATCTAGAGAAGCCTTGGAAGAGCCTTCTAAAACACTCTGCCTGATGATTGACTGCACAAGGATCTGAGAGGCTCTGGGTAGCCTCAGATTACATGCGTCCAATCTCCCATAAACTGCCTGTTTTCTGTGCTAGCAGTGGAGTTACTGTAGATTTTAGAGGCCAGTGATTTGTTTTTTTGAGAAATAGGGACATTCCACCTGAAACGGTTTCAGAAAAAGTCAGAAAGCACATTACTAACACCTACCTGAAATGCCTCAAGCAGGCCTGGCCTCTCACATAGATATGCTTTAATAGATGATTTTTAATTTATTATTGAGGAAAAAACAAAAGTGAAAGATTCCCAGTACTCTCCTGTCAGATTTGTCTGACGGAAGGATACCCAATTCTTCAGAGATGTTAATTTTAAAGGACCCCTTGTGAGCAATACCAGGAACATTAATGTAGTTACCCATTTACATTCTCAATGAGAAAAAAAGGAACGCTGTTTGCTCAGCCAGAATGCTTAATCCAGACTGCCTGTTCCTTTACTCCAGCCCTGATACACCCAAGCATTTATTCATGTCTTGACCCTTTTCGTATCTCTTTACAAATCAGATCAGGCTTGGGGAAGTTTCACTTTATCAGCTGCATCCTGCAGCCCTGATAGCCCAGCTCTTACGTTAACCCTGCCTGCAGGTTACAATTCTTTTGGTTAGCTTCATGGGAAAGGAAAAAACATCATAAATTTTGAAGGCAGCTATTTTCTTCACCTTGCCAGAGGGCTAAAAGCAATTAGTTGTGTTTCATCAAAATGCCTGTCTTTTAAGGAACAAACACTTGTCCTATTTTCTCATTTATCTTCCATTTAGTACAGTGGTTTCAATACTGCACTTTAATATTTCAGATTTTGACCTACATCTCATTTTTTTGGGGGTAAAAACAGTCCTCTTCCACTGTGACACCACTTTTCTAAGGAGGTCATCCAATTTGGAAACAAAGTATTATGAGCCTTTTTCCCCCCTCCCCTTTCTTTTCTTCCCCAGTTGCACATGGGAAAGGAAATATGGAGATTTTAAAGGTCTAACAGACACAGTGCATGCTAAGCCCAAAGATGAGTACATCCAAGTATACTTGTGGATTGGCTTCAGTCAGGGTCTCATTAAGGTTTATAGCAGTAAACTTTCAAAAACGTCGTCCAATTTTGGCTGCTTCCATATTGCCACCTTAGGGCATTGTTTTTCAGGAACAGAGCACATCCCACAGTAATTCCCCTTTACCAGGCAAACTGCTACTGAAACGCAGGTTGGAGTTGCTCTCTACCATGCGTGCAGCCAAACCAAGGAGAAAGACTGGAGAGTGGCAGGGTGGGGTACCTGGTTTAAAGGTACGTATTAGATCTCATGTATTTTTAGCCAGTGCCTTTGGATGTTTATCCTAGCAATTATTTCACATTTTCAAGTGTTCCTACAATAAAGCAAGGTCTTTCTTGCCAGATTCCACTCCTTATTCTTTAATGGAAATAAAAAAGGAAAAGATGCACCCAGTTTTCAGAATGGAAGAGTTGAAAGAGCTTTCATTTTGATATAGTTATGGGGCATACAGTAGTTAAGAATTGGGATTTCTGTTTTCCATAAACTCAAACCTCCAGTTTCTGAGAGCAGCCTGTTCTGCGGAGACGGGAACTTTTTATTCTGTGCGGTTCACAGCACACATGCACACGCTGTACTTCTGCATGGGAACCTCAACTTTTGTTTCTTTCACAGCATTAATAAAAGCCAGATCAAAAAGATGAGGCTGCACTTTGTTATGGAAAACAGAACAGTGATGCTATGAAAATTAGCAGTGAGACCAGATGGGCCTGCAGCTGGTTAACTTAGCTGTAAAGCCCAGGAACAGAAGAAGTCCCCTGCGCTCTCCTGCCACCAGCCAAGCCAAGGAAGTACAAAACTATCTGGAAAAAAAGAACTTGAGCTGCACTTTTAAAAACATCCCTCTGGACAAGTCCCATTTTTTTTNTCCTCTGCAAAAATGTATTTGGACACCTATAACCCCCTTTGCCACCCAGCACCAACCAGTTCCCTGTCATTGAGTTGCCATATCGCAGTGCTGGGCAGGGGGATGAGCTGATGGGACCCCCTCAATTTCAAGCAGCTGCTTACTCTCAGAATGGCAGTAACCATTGCACAAAGTATTTAATTGGAGACCTTATCTTGGCTGTCCTCAGAGCCAGATTAAGGGATACGCAGAACATAACGAAACCTTCAAAGCCAGCACCTACAGTAACATGATTACATCAGAATCTCAGATCCGATAATAGGAAAATAAGACAGTATCTTCAGCTCTCAATTTCGAAAAGAAAAGCTGGAAAGCCTGAAGGCATCTCCGTCACGGTGCTGGGATACGCTAAAAACCCCAGGCTGCGTTAATTCAGACCTGGGAGCCATGCCCATCTTTACTACCTAATTAACTGTAAAGATGAGCTTGCAGGAAGTGCAATTATCTGTTCCTTTTGCTGGGTTTCAAGGTATTTGGCAAAGAGATAGCCAAAACTTTTATTTGCTGAGCAGGAAATTTGTAACTCATAATTACAGGAAGCTAAAAGCGTTTTCAAAACTGGCAAATAATTTCAGACAAGGAAAGCAGGGAACTTTACAAGAAATGTTTCAAATTTGAATATAGCTTTGTTCAAAATAGCATTTTCCATTTGACAGTAGACTTTTTAGTTCTTCATTTGGCGCAAACATGAGAAAAGCAACAAACTGCAGTTGCTGGAAGTAGCTTCAGTATATAGAGATGGGTTTACTTCTCTGGAAGGAAAATATAAAGTACAATAGGTATTACAGAAAATAATGAATGAGGTAAGAAATGTGTAATTATTCATATGGGCCAAAGATTTTAGAAAGCTTTGGAAAGGGTTTATTTTAAACACAAAACTTACCCAAGAATAAACATCAGTAAACATTGACGTACTCGATGCGGTGGGAATGCTGGCTTTGGTTGGCTTCGAAATTCTTGAGTATGAAAACCATTGTAGCACATTGCTACTGAAGAGCTAACCAGACAAGGCATCTAAGGATGGCAGCTGAGTAGATTTTATTTACATAAATGTAATTGCAATAGCATATATACTCTCAACAAGTAAAACCATCTTCAAGTTCTAAGGTTTGCTCTTCTTCCCTCCAGCAAAATGCAACAGGAAGTAAAACCAAGAGACGTAAGGACTGGTATTTGAAGAGCAGAGCTCTTTATGACTTGAAACAAAGTTTCTTAGAAGTCTCCCCCTTCTTCCCTGTCTTTCCTGTCCAATCCTCCAAAAAATGATTCATCTGCAACTCTTGTTAACATTTTTCTTACTGCATCACGTCTTTGATTTGCTTTTCCACTACTGCTGTGGTGGCTACCTAACTCTGTCCAGTCCTCAGTGCCTGAAAAGCCTATGGTCTTCCGACACATTGGTACTTCCTCTCTTTCAGAAGTACTTGCAAATATTTCGCAGTTGTAGAAGATGGGACAAGATGAAAATATTTTTTTCTTAATTCTAGTATCTAAAAGCAGCACTGATTTCATGTTTGCCCACAACCTCTACAACTGGTCATGTCTTCTGCTCTTGGACTGATTAGATAAGTTCACTACCACAGGGACAAGGAGGTAAACGATTTTCAATGACAGCGTTGCAATGCATATTCATTCACACAGTTTCAAGAAATGCCTGAAAACACTGAGGGAAACATAACCCTCGTGAAGCACTTACATAATGTCACAGAAATCTGAATCAATCTCAGACGTTTTTAAAGTATTCATTCAAGTATATTGGAAAGCCAAATATTTTTCAAGCATAAAGATAACTGCACCTTACTGTGGATTTCGTTACAAATTTTCAGTGGAGAAACCTAGTCATACAACTTAATATAAAGGGATAAACCTTCTATTGGTATTTTGGTCCAACCTACACCATTTAAAAGAATTCTAATGGATTTATTTTCTAAACTATGAGAAGCAAGCAGAAAGAATAACTGCATATATTTGAACAATTTCAATATAATCACATTAAAAAATGTACAGGACTGTTCCAAAGTTGATGAAAATTGTTCTCACTAGTTGGAGATTTTCCAAAGTATTATTCTTGCATTTCCACTAAAATAAACAGAAGAGTTCTGAGTACACTGAGTAATGATTTTCCTTGATGCAATATAACCGTACAGAAATTTGACATTGTTGAAATCACATTAAGACTGGTTATCTATTCTTGGATGCAGAAATTTATTCAAATGCCAGTTCTTTCAGTTTTCTGCTTATGTCAGTCATCAGCCTGGTCCCTCTTTTTATGAGAAATGCAAAGGACACCTTCACTGGGTGTCACGGTAAATAAAAGGAGAAGTATACAGGAGTAAAACTTGGTATATGTGAAAAGTGGTAAACAGTGCTGAAATAAAATTGAGTGAACTCAATCTTGTTCTCCATGCATCAATGAACTGGTTATATCTGAAATTTTCATTTTAATATCACTTTTAAAATTACAATCTGCTGAATTTTTTTTTCCCCCTCCAAGGTATCTAATCAAAAGTGGTCCCTACACAGAAAGAGCACTGGTCTGAATGTCTAAGAATGTCAGAAGCAAGACAAAACACCCAGCATCCACTCAAAGAGGTGGAAATACTGTGTTGATTAGTAGTACTTTCATTCCTAGGTTTTCTACTTCACCATACTAGAAATTGGTTCACATTATCCTGTTTTCTTATGCAAGGCAGTTTATTTCCAGTAGAAAAAGGAGTTAATATTTTTCATTTTCAGTCCTTCATTACTTTTTCCCTCTCCTCCTTGTGAGTAGGATACTGCTATAATAACATGCACAGCGTGATGATTTCATTAAATGATTTGCTAAGGCCTCATGCATAATCACTTCATTGAAAAGTAATGAATAGTCATTTATGTCCTGTCAATTAGTCATGTACAATAAAAAGGGCTGATACTGGTTTAACCCTTACACAATACTTGAGACGTGAAGGCAAAGTGCAGCAGGACACTTTGGAAAAAGTAGCTAGACCATCCATGACATACTTAGAAGAAGGCACTCTGACTATTACACTTTAACCACATATGAGCTCCAAATTAAGAATGGGGTCTTTTGTCGTATATCAGTTGTACATCATTCAGAGATAGAAATTTGGGTTTTATTTTATTTATTGATGGTATGTAATTGCCAGCAGGTATGTAATTTGCTCAGCCAGTTTTAGGTTGCTTAAGACCTTTCCCTTGAATGTCTTCTAAATTGGCAGGTACAGAATTTCTATGGAAAATTGTAAGAGTTTACTTATCTCCAGGAGCAAGATGATAATACTGTACCGGTACAGAAAGGGATAGATTCTTTTTTTCTTTATATTATATAATTCTCTGTTAAGGTAATGAGCCTTTAATTGATACAGTCTTATAAAAATCTTTGAAAACCTCAATAAATAGTTTAATACAACGAGAAAAGAGAATAGGCATATGCTTCCTGTGGATGTGGGTTAGCATCTCTGAAGATGCTTGCCTTAAGTACATAAGTACAGAACGATGACTGTGTTCGCTAAGCAAAAAGGTATTTTCTTGACAACAAATCAGGATAACTAACTTGCAAAATCCCAAACCAACAAATAGTAATTTTGCTTGACCCAGGTGCCTAACCCAAAAAACAGTTAATAGCTCTTAGTTACTGAGTGACCAGTTGGCACTGCTGCTCAGGGCTTAAGGGTGACTTTTTCGTAGCTTTGTAAGACCCTACCTTGGGATGCAGTCAGCGTCTCAAAACGTAGCTCCTCAAGAAAGGCCAGTCAATATTAAAGAGCTCACAGCCTTTTTTTGTTTTGTGTGGGTTGAGGAGAGATTCAAAATGCTTTTGATGGATTCAGAGACTGTTTCATATGATATTTTATTAACTTCTGCAAACTGTATGAAAACATCTCAAAATATCTTTTAGATAAAACAGCCTCGGCAAGAGCTAAAGCAAGTCCCACGATTCAGCAATATCCCATATGGTACCTCATATGTCACAAAACCTGTCCGGATCTCGAAAGTTAGGGTAATTTTTTCCTCTAAAACTTAAATCTGCATTACAACAAATCAAACATGACACGTATGCCCTCCCTCCTGATTCTCCATCTTGGAAAACAGTATTTTTATGTTGCTCTATTCTTACAACACAAAAAAATTAATACTTATCTTCCAATGACTACTGCCTGGAGTCTTTGTACTCTCTTGATATTTGCAGGCATGAACCACTACAGAACTTGGCTTAATTATTCATAAGTACATAAAAATCTAGTTGCTATTGCAAATGGAGGTAAACAGCATAATCTCAAAACACCTCCTGGTACACTCTCCCTTGCTGACCTGAAGACTCTGAGACGCAGATCTCAAGTACAAGACTTGGGACAGGCCTAGTTTGCCATTGATTAACAACAGTTTTTTTTTTTTCTTGCATTTACAGTTTATTCTCTGTTCCATCTCTAATGCCCTTTTGGAGAGAAAGATGGTAATGTAGCTCTCAACTTGATAAAGCATGAATGAGGAGAAGCAAAATGATTTTTAATGTGGGAAATGTGAAGCCATATGGAATTCCTTTTATAGCATAAGCAGCTCTTTTTACAGCCGTTCTTGTGAAATTTCCTATTTAATAACTTTCAACATTGACAATAAGAGGGCACCAAATTTCTTTGGAAATCAAGCAACTCCGGCACCAGAACAACTGTTTCTCAAAATGGTGAGCACTGAGAGGCATGGCCCAAAATGGCTGTGTATTTGTCATTAGGGGCACTTAATACATAGAACAAACACTTCTTCTTAGGCGACCAGATGCTTCAAAATACAAGGTTGAACTATACGCAAAGTCACAACTGAAAAAGCACTTTTACATAATGATATATTGCAGGTGGGAGGTAGCGACATGGAAACATGGCTTATGTCCACAATTTTTACTTTCCATTTACAGCTCAAAAGCACGGAGATAAAACTCATGTACAAAATTACTGCTAATCGTGACTGAAAACAAAAGATCACAAAAGTGACTACTACCAACAAACCTTATTCTGTGTCTTATAAAATCAGACCAATACCACGTGCAGGTAGCAGTTGCTGAGCCATTAAATGGATAAATAGGATACCTGAAGAAGAGGTTGCTAAAGTTCCAGGTAATAAGCATGAGAGGAACATTAATGAAGAGCTCCACATCTCTGTACAAAACACATAACTGGACTGAGGACATACTAATATTTTTACCTGGGAAACTCAAGAACTTAATAGTAAGCAGCTTATTTGCAAGAAATCTATCAAACTGTAACAGCAATGCCCAAACACAGAATTTACTGAAACTCAAAAAACCCCAAGCTGAAATGTTGGAGTTAACTAGAGCATCAGCTGAAGCCGTTCATGTAAAATGGGTACAGGCCCCTTATGATCATCCCTCTCTTTCTTCTCCACAAAACACGGTTTGATCCCCTGCAGTTTTGTCTCAATTCATCCTGACACATCAGCTGCTTCTGCAGGAGCAGCTGAATTAGTTGAATTCTCACTACTTGACTGGTATCAACTGTATTTTGCTCCACTAGTTCATTACGCTGGCAAGGGAGCTCAATTATTGAGATCACAAGGGCACCATCTAAAAACAGTCACCTTCCAGCTCAGTGGCACAAATACACTTGTCCTACATGAACAGCATCGAGTTTACAGTCTATGGCAAAACTCACTTAGGGAAAGAGTTTCATGTCTGCAGTTAGGATAGCTGCCAACACTGAGGAAACAGTAGTTATTTAAATATGATATTTTTAGCAAGCATAGCAGCTAGACCTAAGTAATTATTTCATCACTCACATGTCTTCAGCCGATTTGTCTTTAGCATCATTCTTAATGCAAGCAATTATACAACTACTATTTTCCCAGTGGATAGCAGGACTGGCCATTAACTCAGACTTTTCCTGTTTAAAATAACATTTGTTCTATGATCTCCACTGTTAGTCTCCCCAGTTCCCAATTTCTTATGTTTGTCTTCTAGATAGGCATTTTCTGTCTGTCATTTGGCTGGGTGTTCTGTTATACTGATTCTTTTGTCCTGATTTTGATAACAAAAATGAGAGTACTGGACTTCTACAGATGATATGTTTTGGCTAAGATAATCGGGATAGCTGTTAAGAAAGCCCATTGCAACTTAGTCCTCCTGCTTGCCACCAAAGGCAACAGGTTAATCTCTTTTTGAAAGAATACAATCCCTAATTCAACAGAGATGGTGTTAATAAGGCCACCAAGAATCCCTAGCTGACTGCTGAAGGAAGGGACAACTCCCACCAGAGCTGTTATTTTCTGGATTATATGAAGCAACCATATAAACGGCTTGCTGGCAGTGGGCTCTATTTCAATAGTGCTATCAATTTTGATTTTCTCAGCAAGGTTGTAAGCAGGCTATTTCACACCTGTCCTTCACAAGAGCCGTAGTGAGAAAGGAAACAAGGGAACAGGTTGCCACTAGATACTTGCTGTTTGAAAAGAGGTGTAGGAGAAACAAGCCTGCATTATTTCAGCACGACCAGATTCTCTCTGCCCTGAAGATTCCCTACCGAATAGCTCATTTTGCCGATTTATTTTTTGCTGTTCTACAAGTCAAAGGATTTCAGTGCAGTTGCTGCTTCTCTGTTTCCATACCTTTATCAACACATATCTCATTAAAATCCAGCAATTGATTTATTCTAGAGAAATTTCACACAGCATTACATGGACAGAAAGAATCAGAGCAGCAGTCTGAGGATGATGCTTGCTTACACAACAAGTAAGAGCTGGTGTGTGCATTATTAAGGAGAAAAGTATTCATTGGCATGATCAGGGCTGTTCTAAACAAAAAAAAACAAAAACAAACAACTGTGATGTATCAAAATCAAAGATGAAACAGGAAAAATATTTTGAAAAATACTGCATAGAAATAAAGTGTTTAACCACTTGGTGTCGCTCTTAACTAGCGCTTGGGGCAGCTCGGCTCAGTGACAGCAGGAAACATATCTGTAATAAAGAAATCCGACGGAGTGGGGAGGATTTCACTGGCTGTGTTTTAGAAACAAAATTCTGATGCTCAGAGACTTAAATAGACTGACCCAACAATTCTCCAGAGGTTGCACGGTGGAGACATGTTTTGTAAGGCCTTCTGTCTCTGAGACAGGTAACAAGCATTTGTACGGTTTGTACTTTGCAAAACTTATCTATTAAACCTGATTGCTTGGTTTGTTACCCTCTCCTCCTAGTTCTTAGCATGCATTATAGCTTCCATGCTAGTCTTCCATTTAGATTTGTGTAACATTTCCAAAAGAAATTAACTTATTTGAGAAAAATATCACCAAAATATCTGTCTTAGTCACTCTGGTTAAGATAGCCTTTGTTATAGGATTGGACTTCTGATTGCATGAGCAGCCTGTTGAACCACCGATTTAAATCTTTAAGATAACAGCCTTGAAAGCTAATCTGGTAGCTGACTTCCACAGGCTTGCAGGCCACATTGCTAAAATAATCTGAATATACAACACAAACACTGACAAGTACAAACAGCAACCTCTACTGAGTGCCAAGAAGCAGCAGGCAGAAGAGCTGCAGGTACCCCAGCCACTTCCCAGCCTTTGCATGAGATGCTGCCCTACAGTGTAGCCGGGAGGTCAGCAAGTCCTGCCATGAACACCTTTTTTCCACCTTTATTAACAATGTTTGGCTTCCACTAGCAATTCCTCAGCAGAAACGTCTCTTTTATGGGCTTTGCTGTAGGCCTTGCCAGTGGGATGAGGTCAGAGGCAGAAAGGAAGGAACAACACTGACTTGATTGTGAACTACTTGAAAAACGGTAGTGAAGGAGACAGGTGGCACTACTACACTAGAGCCTCTTGATTCTGCTTCTTTCCAGGGAATTGACATTCATATTTGTTGACCACAATGAGAAAATTTAGAGAAGTGGTTGCTCTGCTATGGTGCACATGTGCTGGAAAACTCACCATCAGTGCTGGCTCATCCTGACATGTTGAGCTGTAGCTTCCAATGGACACAGAGGGACTGCCTGCCATCCAAAACACTGTCTCTGACAAAAGCCAGCAGTGGGCAGCATTCACTGGCTCCCTGGTTGAGGGAAGAATGGGCCATATGCACAGAACAGTGGGCAATCTCAGGATTATCTGCCCTGTCCTCCATTTCCTTTATCTCTTATCTCCTGATCATTGCTGCAAACCCTGCTTCCATCTGTAGATCTCTGTAATCACTAATTCCCAGTTTTCTATGACACTTCCTTCAGTTTTTTGAGCATGTTGCCTACTCCTTCTCTACTGGGAAACAAATGGAGTCGATACTGATTGATCCAACTGGACTTCAATGAATGAAAGAAGGAAAACCCAGGTATGAAGTACTGTAAGCATCAAGGCTCTCCCTAAGCTCTAACACAAATTCATGACTTCAGAGTGGGCTACTTAAAAGGCAAGCATACTGAGGTTCCTTGCTGCAGATCACTGTCCTCTAAATTGAGACTTCTCAGCTGAACCAACCACTCACAGCACAGCTTTTCAGGATGAAGTGAAATTCGTCTGTTGTTTCACCTACAGAAGTAACTTCAAGCATCCAGAGGGACAACAGGAAGATGGAAAGGAAAGAAATGAGCATCCAATTCTGTAATCTTGTGAATTAAATCCTAAGCATCTAATATTTAACAACAATATTTAGGGTGTAGCTTAAAACTTGAAGCAAGAAGACTCTTGTACAGTATTTTTGGAGAGTTACTCAATCTTGGTTACTTTAAAATGTCTTAAAGCTATATCTTTTTTGAAATTCAAAAAAATATTTGGCAGTTGGCAGTCACTTTCACTGTTACATTAAGTGTTAAGTTAAAAATACCAGCCAGTTATTCTTAGGATAGATATTTTTCAATAATTTTTAATCATAAAACTATAGGAAGAATACAAATATTTGAAATTTGATACAATTCGAGTATATTCAGAGATATGAGGGAAGGCCAAGTCTTTTTTCTTCTGCCTATGCATCCTGAAAGACAACGACAGAGGATACGGCCCAAACAATGATGCCCTACAAAAACATCCAACAGTCTTGAGATCCACAGAAACTCAAATGAGTCCTCCCTGCATCTTTCATTTTCTTTTTTTTTTTTNGGTAGCCATTAGCTGCTGATCCCTTCAAAGATCCATGTAATTCAGAGAGGAGAATTTTGTACTTCTCTCTTTGGTTCCAGTCATACCTTGGCTGTTACATGTTCTAACTTGATTGTTAAGTATGACTGCAATTATGATGCTTTCAGGTGCTCAAGCAACATCTTATTATTACTTTTGAATATTATTTTGAGATAGAATACTTGAAATCACTGTTGGCTTTTTTCTATTCACGTAATTTCTTTTATTAAATTGTTTTCCTATATAATATGGAAGGTTCATTAAGAAAGCGGTAAGCTGAAGAATATTACTGCAAGTGCATACTTAAAGGAAAAGTACATAGTCAATAGAAATGTATTAATTGGTGTACATGACACAACAATGATTCTTTTGCCAATATATTAAAGTATTATGAACCATTTTCTTTCTGCTTATGCAGAAAGGCAGAAGCTGTTTATAGCTTTGCATGCTGCAGATGAGCAAACACTGCTCAAGTAACTTTAAAACTTTCAAAAGGTAAGGTAGTAAGATTTATAATGAGGTTGAAAGCATAAAGAGAGAGAGAGGCTATACATATTAGATATTGTCTACTTTACAAAAGAAAGATGGATTGATAAAAGCTATTAAAAATTTGAATTAATGCATATTTTATAGACTCTACACCATTAAGGGGAAGATTAAACTTAAAGGTGGCCATTTCAGGCTTTATGCAGCACTTTATAATTTTATTTTCATCCCTTGAAGTAATGTGGATGTAATGCCAGCAGACCAATTATGTTACCAGAATGAAGTAACCATCTACAGCAGCTTTGCTTAAGATACTTAACTGCAGAGGCACCTTCTCAAAAGAACTCATTGTTTTGACACTGTATATAGAAAATATTCTTTTAAAGTTGATGCGTTTCTTAAGATTTTACTGTTTTTTTCTGTAAATTTCAAGAGGCATTCAAAAATTCTCTAACAAAACATCAAGAATAATGAGGAAATAGCAGGATTAGTTGCTACAGCTGAATTGGGCGAATGTGAAAAGGCTCAGAATACAATACAAAAACTACCGGAGCAAAAGAAGAGAGACCCACTGACTGATAAAATAACTATGTAAAAAGTACTCCTATTCACGAATTAAATGCCTGTTTCTATATTTTTAAGTTTTGGGAGCCCATATGTTTTATGTCTGAAAATAGAATTGGTATTGCAAATCACTCAGAAGCTAGAAACAACCATTACAGGGAAGCCAAGAGGTATGACAGGGCAGAAAGCCCAGGCCAGCCCCAGATGTTTCTTGGAACCACAAGACTAAGGGCACAGGGAGGGAGACAAAGCTGAAGAATAAAGTGGGGAGGTATGTTGTAAAGAAAATCCCAGTTAAGCAGAACACAAAACATAGAACCACTCTCACAGACTATAATGTATTTGCATTAAATATCCCCGTAGGATCACACCAGAAAAGCCTACAGACCTGTTATGCCAGTTTTCAGTTTCCAAAGGGGAACTTATATACAAATGGGAAAGTTTATTAGAGAAGGAGTACTTCTATTATAGAAGCTTCAAGTAAACTTAATGTAACTTACCTAATTGTATAGATTTAAACTTTTTTTTTTTTTTTTTTACGAATGTAGGCAAGATAGATGTAAAACATAGCACGAACACTAAAAACATTTAAGAACTTGTTAACAGCATAAAAACTAAAGCTAGTTTATTTCAACACTCCAGAAGCAGGAATTATGCCTGGGACTTTGTAGGGCCAATACAGATTTATGGCAAGCAAGAAGTTATTAAGCAGGCAAGAGAATGAGCTCTCACTCCTACACACATTTAAAATGATATTAGTCAAGTTATGCCAAAGACTTGTTATGACGGACATGTCAGACAGACCACCTCAAATGTAAGTGTCAGTAGAATAGAATTAGAAACAAATTGTTAAAATGAATAAGCAGCAAATCCCCAAGATGAAGTGATACTCACTGAGATGTTCTAAGGGCAGTCAGGTATGAAATTACTGTAACACTATAATGCGTAACCTTTTGCTTAAAACTACCTTAGTGCCAGAAAAATAGAGGTGGCTAATATGATACCAAGATGTCAAAATTCTTAGGGGATTTGGAGAACTGCAGATTGCTAGGACAACTGCAAGGACCTCAGGACACTGAAGGATAAAGCTATAAAAGGGACAAAATGTGATGTTCAAAAATGTAGCAATACACATGGGCAACTATGCCAGCCCTCCCAGACAGCAACTGCACCAACACCTTCCTGGTAGGCTGTAAGTTCTGTGGTGACTGGGAACCACTTATATTGGTGAGAACACTGAGAAAAATGCCTTACTCTAAGCACTACACAGATAGTAGTGCTTTGAGCAAGAGAGGGGAAGACTTAATTGCCTACAGCAGGCATTTCAAAGATGCTTTACAAAAAAATATTTGTGAAGACTATGTAAGCACAGAGAAAGGAGGGGAGAGATTTTTATGAAGACAAGCTTGCACAATATCTCCTGCATTAATTTTTCTTCTTTGCAGGGGAAGTATACCGTGGTATATTTTAATACATACTGAAGAAAATAAAAAAGGCAGCTTGGCCCAGTGGGTTGCATGGCCTGCACCGGGGCACCCTCTTAGCTTGGAAATAAGTTTCTCTGTGTCTCTGCCTCATGCATCTGACTGCAGCTCTGTGGGGGTTTACACTGTAACCTTGTCCAGTGGGGAGCCAGTGCCAATGAGTGCACCCACGCAACTACAAAATCTCCCTTGGCACTATCATAAAAAAAATGGCATTGCCACAGCAATGGCCAGAGTAATAGCACTTGCTTAGTGATAATGAACAATGAGAAAAGAAGAAAGCAAATGTAACAAGAAACAAAAAAACCTCAAAAGTTATAGGAAAATGTGGTTTCACATGCACCTTTCATTTCTTTTAAACGTATCTTCACCTGTGTGACAAGGAAGGATTTTAAGAGAGAAAGAGCTCTTTATCCACAACCAGAGCATCTTCCTCTCTGAAGCAGTGTAGTAAGTGATTAACCAGCACCAGCAACAACACAGCTCTTTAGGGTGGGAACTGAAGAACATAATCAGCAAATAATGCAAATTACTGCTAATCAAATAAATTAATTCATCGCCCATGATTAGTAAAGAATTCAGTTCCATCTGCAAAGTGCTGTCTGTAGCAAATTCAGACCGAGAATATGCAGCTTGATCAGTAAAGTTTGTAAATAACTTTACAGCTGAAGTATGTTGTTCAACTAGTGAAGATGTTGCTCAGTTGCCAAAGCACTTCAGAAAGCCCACAGCTGAGATATGCAGCAGCTCAGCTAGAGAAACAGGTGTCCGGATCTGTGACAAATTAAATCAGGAGTGCATTCATTTTCACTAACAGTACATACAAAGAAGAATTGTAAATAATATCTCAATTTTTAAACTGTGCAACTCAGCCAAGTGTACTATTATATGACTGGGAAAGTGTACTATTGAATTAATGAATGCATCTCAGTCAAGGTAAGGCAGGAGTCTGGCTGTTCCCTTATTGCCCTAGTGGCCGTGGCATTTGGAAAGTCCCTGCAGAGGGCTGTGGTTGGAGGACAGATGTGCCAGGGCACAGCACTGAATTAGGCAAATGGGCAGCTGCAATGCATTTCCACTTCTGTGGCACACTGCATCTCCAAGAGCAAGCGGGATCCTCTACAATACTGTAGAAAACCTTTTCTAGGCTGGAAATTTGTTCACTGTGTTACTATTTGAACACTCAACTTTCTATAAACTGCGCAAACATTAGTAACATTAGAATTCCGTTAAAACTATTTTTCTGTAGGATCCTTTGCACAATCCCCTAGTTGCCAGAAATTAAAGTGAAATTTTCTCTGTGAGGCAATCTTATTAAAAGAAGTTCCATATGTAGTTTGTTACTTACCAAACTTCATACCAAATATGCTATTTAAAAGTAAGAAAAAATACCAAGGCAAATTCTGAAATATAGAAAAGTAGTATTTCTTGCACGAACTCTAGCAATAAAGATTTTTAACAAGTCAGTTAATGATTCAAAGCTCTTCCTTTATTGACTCTTATTTGCTAAGATCACAAAGAACAGTGACTGAAAAAGCTGCCTCTACCACTGAGGACACTTAGGAGGGAAATCAGTCCAGTTCTGGGCTTCTCAGTTCAAGAAATACAGGGAACTACTGGAGAGATTCCAGTAGATGGCCACAAAGATGACTGGGGCCCTGGAGCATCTTTTTTATGAGAAAAGGCTAAGAGACATGGGACTGTTCAGCCCAGAGAAAAGAAGATTGAAAGGGGGAATCTTATCAATACTTACAGATATCTAATGGCTCTTTTCAGCAGTGCCCAGTGACAGAGCAAGGGCCAATGGGCATGAACTAGAACGCAAGAAGTTCCATATGAACGTGAAGAAAAGTTTCTTTACTGTGAAGGTGACAGAGCACTGAACAGGCTGCCTAGAGAGGTGGTGGAGTCTCTTTCTCTGGAGATATTTGAAACCCACCTGGGTGCTTTCCACTGTAACCTACTGGAGGAAACCTGCTTTAGCAGGAAGGTTGGGCTAGGTGATCTCCAGAGGTCCCTTCCAACCCCTAGGATTCTGTGAAACAGTTGGGATTGTCTGAGTTTTCTGCAGAAGATGATGAATATGTTCCCTGTCATGGGTTCTAATATGATGTAATGATGATTAAAAAACCCACCATGTTACCAGAAATACAGTAGCAGTGGGCAACTGCTTGGTGAAAAGGCAGCTAGGTGAAAGCCTGTGTTCTCCAATTCACAAATGAGCTGTTAGATTGATTTAAATGAGGATAAGAGAAATTTTGAAGGTTTATAGGCCTATCCAATACAGTCATAGAAAACAGTATGTTTTTGATGTAGGTTCGATTTCTGTAGATTTGCAACTAAGAAGTAATGGTTCATCACATGGATTTTGTGTATCATGCCAGAAGGTATACGAATCTGCCAGTTTTTGAGTCAGAGAGTATCATGGAATCCTCATGGCACACGAGTTGGTTTGCACTTTCACCAATTGCAAGAGCAATTTATGATCACAAATTTTGTTTAGAGATTGGAGCTTAGAAACCTTGGAATTGCTACAACAAGGCTTTAAAAACATGTCAGGTATCACTCTAAGATGCCAGCTTTGCCCCAAAACAACTTCATTAATTTACTAGACTTGTAGAATTGAATCTCCTGAATTAGATATCACCAAGGGAATCACTCTTGGGTTTATAATCCTGTTATACTAATAGCAAACAGATTCTAAACAGATGAACACATGAAATCCAAAGAACATTCATTTCAAGATTAAAAGCAGCGAGGAAAATTAATATCGAAATAGGATTATTTTGATAGTTTCCATCATTTAGATTTACAGTAATTATAAAAATAAAAGAACACCTGGTTCACTTTTACATACTTGATATTTTTATTAGTCTTCACACTTGAATAACTGGAAACCAAATATTTTTCTGGAAACCTGACTAGTTCTCTATTTCTTGATTTACAATTGTTTCAAGCTGCTGGCTTCCAATTTTAATTTCCCAACTTTTTTCTTTCTTTTTTTTTTTTTTTAATTACTTCAGTGCTCAAATAAAGTAGCTCAAACAATTACATATCATTTATTGGCTAGATGCTGGTAACTAACTTAATTACATTTTTCAAAACTAGGAACTGGCACAATGTCAATTATGAAATTTTGCTTCTAAGTGTTTTATAAATCAGGATATTAGACTTATTTAAAGACTATGTTATTGATGTTCCTAACAGATTACACTTCAGAAGTGTACATTGCAATTATCGTAGCAAGCTGTAACACAGCAGTGATAGCGGAAATTACAGAATGAATGGAGCAGTACTCTGGAGTTGTCTGGCCGAGTCTATCGCCATTGATTTCTGTTGCTTTTTTGCATTTAGACTAGAAAAGAATCTACCATACATCTTTCAAAAGGTGATTCAATATTTTCATAACATTACTGTCAGTGTTGAGTCTAAGTCTCCTAATTTCTTCAAGACATAATATTGGGAAGGTAGTATAATAATGTAGTGGGAAGGTAGTATAAAACACTATGGACTAAGAACCAGGCCTTCAGTTTGTTTTAAGACGAAAAATCAGTTTTGCTAAACACAGCACTTCAGCAGTTTCTGAAGCAGACAACTTATTAACAAAAATTGATTTTGTATTACATTACAAAAGCTTTCCTCCTCCTTGAACTTGTGTCTCCTTCCTTCAAAAGTGTTAAATAGCTTATCCTCCAAGCTGTCCTGGAGAAATCTCTAGTTTCAGAACACTTAAGTAGTGTATCTACTATTTACAGAACAGTAAAAATTATCTTTGTTCACTAGAGAGCTAAGAAATTAGATTGAAGATTTTTATTTTATTTTTTAGTAATTCTATATGAAAAATTCTTGTAGTAGAGATAGACAAATGTATTCTCAAACATACATGCATACAGCATCTCTAATTTGAAGCAAGAGACTCCTGCAGCCACAACCACAGACACATTGAACATGTTCATATGCAAAAAAGCACTCATGGTTTGGTACCTGTGGGTACTCGGCACGTATTTGAGACTAATTTAATTTTCATGTACATCCTTCACAGTTTTTAAACTTTGCACATGCTTGGAGTCTTATTTCTCGTGTTGTTCTCAACAGACTGAACCCACTCATCTCTCAGAGACATCTCAAAGGTAATTTCCATTTGTAGCCATTCCTATTCAAAAGCTATCACAACTTGGGAGGCCAGAGATCAGCCACTGCAAGCTCCACTGCCACTGAACGCATGCAAGTTGTGAGCGCTACAGATGTTTATTCTGTCAGCAGATGGAAACTTCATGGGTCATTTTTCCTCCTTCCCAAGGGTCAATGTCAGTTTGTTTGAGACTTGAAAACTTGCTTTCTTGTCATCAGGTCAAAGCTCTGACCTAATCAGTAACAGCAACATTTTAGGTTAGACATTAGGGAATCTTTTGATACATTAGCTGCTGACTCAAGCATATGTCCATGAAACCAGGGATATATTCCTTTCCCCTTTGAGACTCGGGTTCCAACTTGCATACTTGATACCAAAGCTATGCAATGTGCAGTTATTTTTAGCAGATGCCATGTCATTTTTACCTTTGAGAACAGTTCTTATGGACCGTGGATGAGCCATCAGGAAAAAAACAACTATGCTACATGAGGCACAGCATGAATGATACTGCACTAACATTTTAAAATTTAGAATAAGGTTCTCATTAACTATGCTCCGTAGAAGCACAAGACATTGCTCCTCCTTTGCTTCATCAGTACAGCATTAAAAGCACACAAGTTCATTTCAGAGACAAGTCATTTTTTTCCCTAATCTACAAAGATCAGGAACCTGGTAGATATCACAACCCAGAGTTCAGAGGTTAAATGACTAGCCAGTTGACTATAACTGAGTAACCAAAGCTACAGCTTAAAACTCTTCCCTTATTGAATATACTGTCAGAATTCATTGGGCATTGTGGGTGTAACACTGCTTGTCACATACACTGTGTCTCTGAGCCTGTCATGTACTGCACAAAAAGAAGGAAATGAATGAGAGGTTTTAAGGTCCAGGTCCTCTGTTTTTCAGACTACTCTGAAAATGAAAATACTAAAATTTCCATACCACTAAGATGCCCCTGCTCTGCTTGGAGCAGCCAGCTAGAAATGGAAAGAAATGTTGGTCTAAATGCCCATAGAGCCCTTAGTCTCTTTCCATAGATGCTGAGATTCTGAACAAATAAATGAATTAAATTTTTTTTTCAAAAGCTACTTACAACAATATCCCTATTAATTAATAGCTTTATTTTATGCTTCTGTGTGTCCTTAACTGGAAGGGCAATGCTACTAAATTTAATTATGTCTTACTTCATTTGGCTGTACAGAATGACAAGCTATTAGAACAAATACATAAAAACCAAAGCCAGCTTGCCAACTTGTGAGTTCCAGTTTTGCTTGCTGCTGCCGTAACTCAATTTTTCTAGGTCACAATAACATTAAAATTTGG
Source organism: Penelope pileata (assembly GCA_013396635.1). Taxonomy (NCBI): domain Eukaryota; kingdom Metazoa; phylum Chordata; class Aves; order Galliformes; family Cracidae; genus Penelope; species Penelope pileata. Next base: position 478,276 of record WBMW01000797.1, read on the forward strand.
TAAGATCGTGTCAGTATCATCCTTTGCTGGAATGGAATCACACTTGATTCCACATTTTCACCCTATACAGAAAAGCTGTATTTATAGTAACATTAACACGCTCCGTATTTGGTGCATGATCCCAGGGCCTAAATAACAGCAAGCTTTTATTCAGCGCAGTCCCATGGATTTGGTAGACATGTTAGCTTTAGAAAGATGTGCACCACTGCCCGTTTCTAGAGGTATTTTAACAACATCCCTTCCGCTTGCCTGCTGTTGGATCTTGGAAAAGTTACTCTGCCTTCCTGTACCTCATTTACCCCATTTCTGAAAATGGAATATCCGCACTAAACAGTACAACACTTCAGGATCCTACCGGTCACTCGCCAGGAGTGAAATGTTATTGCTATTATCACTCGGAAGTCATGTGTATATTACAACGTGCTTAGTGCCTTATTGAACCATCCAAATAACCCGTGTCTTGTGAATACAAGCACTGCAACTTCTTGAAATACAACAGTGAAGCAAACTTGAGCCCAGTCTTAAACCCATTATGCCCTAGTAATTAAAAAGGCAGTGCTTACATTAAGAACTGCTCTATAGGAGGAAAGGTTTGTAGGGCTAGGCTTTTTATTGTAAGCAATAAAGTGCTGAAAATGTGTTTTTAATTCTTTGCAGGTCATGACTATGTATAATAAATGTATTTATTTCTGAGAGCCATCTATACAGGTGCTTATAGGGTATTTCAACTCTTCAAGTTCAATTCCAGGCATACATTCCTTATGTCTCATCTAGAAATTGCAACAAATGAACACACAGCGGAGTCGCAAATAATCTGAATATTACTGTATGTCGAAGTATTCCTTACAAAATATTTTAGGATATTTGCTCATATATGTTCATATTTTATATGCTCTGTAAGTATAATCACAGAATCACAGAATTGTAGGGGTTGGAAGGGACCTCGAGAGATCATCAAGTCTAACCTCCCTGCCAAAGGAGGTCTGTCCTGTATTTTACAACTGAGTATTTTTTTACTTTCAAATATGTGAAGACTAATTCTTCGCCTACAGAAAAACCTGCCTCATCACCATTTCAATGAGAGTTTTTTACATTCTGAGAATTGTTCTCAGTTTTTTCTTTCTCCAAAATTCTAGGTTACAGGGCCACATTCTCATCTTTCGTGTCTTATATCTTCCCCAAAGAGATTTGATTCCATTTTACTTCACACTCCATAAAACTTGCACCAGCTGGTGTTCCCCTCAGAATACAGAGAGGTACCAATCACCCTCAGAAGAAGCATTTCAGATGGCATTCCAAATTACAGATTTATCAGAACTGAAATCAAAGGCATTGCAAGTGATACTGTCTGGAATTTTACTCAGATCCTACAAAACAGGTGGAATAGATCAATACAAAGAGATTAGCTCTTTTTTTATTTGTAGAATCTCAGCAGGTAAATGGAATACTTGTTATACTTTGTGCTCAAACTATGAAAAAGCCAATTCAAAAAGTATTTCTGTAAACTCATTTTTAGCATTTAGAGGATCTATTGCGTTAATATACTCCCAACATTAACCCATTTTGTAATTAAGAGAATTGTGTATTTATTGCAGTTTCTAAATTTCTACCAAATAAGCTACTTTGCAGCTTTGTCTCAGGAAACCTTACCCAAAGCCTACAGAGATCACATAAAATCATCAGGAAGGTCTTTGGGTTCTTGGCTGGCCAATATTGTAAAATCTCAAAATAAATGCTGGCATTGAGAAAAAAATAACTTACAAGATGAAGAAGTTGCACTGGAATTTTTGAGCAGATGCAGGATACTGTAAACTGATGGTTAGAAGGAAAAAAACCAGCAGTCATAATATCCAGGATCTAGATGCTGGATATATCCTTCAGGCCTAACGATTTCTAATTATTGGGAAATCACATTAAAGGAAAACTAAACTGTAAGCGGTCACCTTAACATCTGAATGCCTTCCTCCCTATAATGAAGTGAAGTAGGAACTCAGAAAAACAGGAATAGAAAAATCACGAAGATCAGATGATGATTATTTCAGCACTATACTGGATGCTGCATATAACCAAGGTTCATCAGGAAGGAGTAGTCTCCAGCCTGAAAAGAAAATGAACCTGTGAAGTTGTCAACATTATAAAGATTCTTTCTGGCATCTACCAGGTGCTGATACTCACTGTCGTAAATGTACTTGAAGTAATGACAGTATTAAGACAGTGTACACACACAATAGTCAAAGACATAGGGAATTGATTGACCTTTAAGCACAAGAGAATGGAATTTAAAGGGAAAAGAGTGAAACTGCTTTCAATCAGTGTTTTCCTACAGGAATCAAATCACAAATGAATGAGAGCTGATGGTAATCATCATAAATCAGAGCTAGAAACTGCAGAACAGCAGTAAGGGAAGCAAAAAGACATGGAAAGAATTCTACAGCTAGTAGAATCAGGAAGAATAAGATGCGTTTTCTTACACAGATCTGTAGCAAAACTGTTCTAGCAATAACTGGTTTAACAACTAAATGCAAAGGATAGAAATGGTAATGAAAATGAAGAAAGGCATATCCGTATCACAATACAAAACCAAAATACTTTTCATTCAGTAAATAAGATAGAACATCCTTAAAAATTTTACTGAAATTTGCCATTTTAATAGCAGAACCACTTTGGATTTAAAGGAAAAACTCCAGACTACAACTAATTTCAAACTGGTTTCCCAAGAACATCTGCGAAGTATTAAGACTGGTGTGAACAGCTATTTGAACAATGGAGAGTTGCCCTAAATGGTGATGCATCTCTGTAGCTGAGAATACGAACAGCAAAATGTGACGTCTCCCACCAATTACATGCCGTAGTTACGGAGAGAATTCTTTTATTGTAGTCCTATTTGGATGATATTGAAACTGAGACTAGATGATTATTTTCTCTTGCCTTATAAAATCAATTAGTCCAAGATGAATTTCTGTAATATCATGCAGCAGAACCAGAAGCCCAAGCCATGGACGAAAACTCCACATGAAAATAAATCTTATGCCATCACCTTCAGAAGCCTGGCAATGGCAAGTACCTAATGAGCAATTTCAGGCAATCTAAGATAAAACTCTTGATAGACCAGAACTTACTTTTTATGACTGTGATCAGTATGCAGAATACTGAATGTCAAAAATCTAATCGCTGTCCATGAAAAAACGAACCCATCTTTTCTCCTTCACTGAGGTTTGTTCTTAGAAGTCCTGAGGAATCATGAGTCTACTTTAGAAAGAGATCTGTCTTCATATGATTAGAACAGCTTGCAGGAAACAGCACAGTGGTACGAAAAGAAAACAAAACCAATAATGAATGATAACACCCATAGGAAAACACTACTAGTGCAAAGAGGAGCCAGGTGATTTACAGTATTTGAGTGGCTCATTTACTTTGATTGGAATATCAATTTACCAGTGTAGCAAAAGCAAATTTGCTTCTCAAAAGAGCTAAGAGAAAACATCCCTTCTTTCTTTTTCAATTAAAGAGGTGTAGAAATTCTCAAGGTAGTACAAATATTGTGAAATAAACATATTCTCCAGAACACGAACAAAGATACTGCTCTTCATCAGGTTTTAACTGTCCCTGCCAGGGCCCCAAAGGCGTGTTGCAATGTTAGATGGGAAGTCAGTGCACAGAGACCTGAAGCTGTTGAATTAGATAGCGGCTGTTTTCTCACCCATGTAAAGACCCTGTACATTCACAGCTAAATATGGGTTAAAAAAAAAAAAAAAGAGGGGCCCAACTGAGGATATGACATCTCACTCCTACTCTAGGATAACTCCCAGACATCAATGATGAAAATGGAGGTATTTCGTTATACTCATGAATGATGTCTTTGCAATCAAACTGACAATCCCACCATATAGTAGGCACAGTTTATCAGTTCCAACTGGATTCATGAAGCAAATATTTCTTGTTTCTAAATTAAATTTGGCTTGCTTTCTCTTCTGCCTTGAAGTAGGAATCAGCTCTGATCTATACATGTTCAATGTTATGTGTACTTTCAGTCTATTTTTATTTTACAAATCACATTAAACAGATTTTATTTCCAGGTTTGGGACTGAAATAATAATATACGACTATATTAAATTATATGATAATACATTTCCAAATGTCTGAACGCTTTGAAATGGTAACGCATGTGTGGACAAGAAAGATTGTATTCAAAGAGCTTACCTAGATTCTCAGAAAGGTTTCTGCTGGAATCCACACTAAATATCTCCAAATACACTGCACTGACATGTGATAAATGTGATGAGTGAGAATGTCCTTTAAGATGCACTGTGGGAAATATATAAGGGCTGCTCTGAAAGCAATGCCTTCTATTTCAGTGTGTTGGCCCATGACATCAGAGGCAGATGTTGGTGGGATGGCAGTGGAGGTTGAACCTTCCCACCAATATCCCATTCCATGTTGTTGCTGTGTGACAGATGGCAGCAGAGGGGCACTCTGACCCAATGGTGTCTGACATGGGAGTGTGGATGGAGCAAAGGTGTGGCACTGAATTCCTCCATGGGGAAAAAATGGCACCCATTGGCATTCATCGATGCTTGCTAAATGCTGATGGAGACCAAACAATGGCTGTGAGCACAGTGAGGGGTGGTGGTGCGTTTCAGCAGTGGCAACAGTGGGTCACCTCCAGCAGTACAGATGTTTACAAGCATGGCATGCAGGCTCTTGTTCATTTCTGGCAAAAATGCACAGCTAATGGTGGTGTTTGTGTTGAAAAATAGTGTTTTGTAGCTGAGAATTTGCTCTATCAAATAGCATTATTGTATTATTTGTATCTGCAGTAGTTTCCACAGAAATAAATAGGAGGCATTACTTTCAGAGCACGCTCTGTAAATAACTTTTGAGAGAAGACTCCTTTCCTGCTATTTGTTTTAAGGCCAGAGCCTTAGAGGTGCTATCTAAGTGACATCATTAATGAGCAAAGCATATAACAGGGACCACTTTTTAAATTAAATTATAAGCATGTTGAAGGCTTCTAAAACACATAATTATCTGAAATTAGTTAATATTAATACAAGCCATTTCCTACTAAAAGTGATGCATCATTTTGCCTTTGGTATAAATTGATTGATTTTTATACACAGACATAAAAATACAGGATAAAATTTCAGTGGGATACCACGTATCTGTATCTAAGAATGCTGTTAAATGACGGAAACAATTTTCCTGCACCAAAAGAAAAAAGAGGCAGGGTCCATCTTGCCTGAGCAGTGACTCTCGTGGCTCCCCTGCTCTGGGAAGAGCCCTTCATTCTGTTTCAGACAGCTTTAAGTGCTGGCTAATTCTGACGCAAACTGAAACCTCGTGCTGCTGTTTATTGCTGCAGCAAGACAGTCACTGCTCCCTCTGCAGTTGCCTGGGAAGATTCTTTTTCCAGATTTTCTGTCAGCCTAATGGCAAACCAGCAGCGTCTCTTTTCTCACAGACTCTTCACGATGGCAGTTAATGAAAGCATAAACACCTGTAATCTAGAACTGATCAAACATTTTATAACAATTAAGTGATTCCATAAATGAAACACTGTTTCCCTTTTTGCAAAGGAGCAAACAAAAAACATGTACAAACAACCATTTGTAACTGCACAGCTTGTCTCTAAGAGTAAAGCTCTCAACTGTTTGCAGATAGGATTAGTTTTTTTGTCATCTGTTAACACTTCTTCCACTTATTTATTAGATGCAATATTTGCAAGTAAGAAGGAAACAAGAACATGGCAACGTTGATGGGAAGCTATTATATATTCAAAAGTCTTCACAGATACAAGAAATCAATCAGATGAAAAATGTTAAGGCTTTTCTCAAACATTTGCTCTTTCTCACATGAATTAATTATTGGTGCACGATCTGCAGCCTGGAGAGGACTACTGATGCCCTGATTTGAGAAGTGGATAGCCATCTTTCACACTTCTACTGAGATTCATCTCGGTTTCCTGCCCTCAGCCCTGTGAAGGATTTTAATTCTCAAATTATTATGAAGAAAATGTCACTCTAAAGTAAAAATCCTTACAGATCATGCAAAATCATTAAGCTTTCTCTTTTTTATAACGCACTTATTGAATTTACCCTTATTCTCAGCGTGCAGATCCTGTAAGCTAACTGAGCAATTGCCAGCAGGAGCCCAAAGTCTGATGGAGATGAAATCTTAAGATCTGCTCTATGAGAATACAGAACAACAAAAAAAGCCTTCTAGCACCGAGAGATGAAACTGATCACTTTAGGCAGAAACGTAGAAACCACGTGGCTACTTTTATACGTATAAATGTTAACTTCTCAAATGACACATTTAGAGGATCACACAGGAGTTTTATTGAGCTTAGCTGTATGCATCCGGACGCTGTGCTCCATAAGGTGCCTCTGCTTTGCAAAGTGCTGCAGGTTTTTACTCACAGCTGCTAAAATAGTCTCTCTTTTAGATAGCTGCATAGAAACTAAATCTACACATGCTTCTATAAACGTTACTTGGAGACTCCACCTACAAATCAGCCCATCCTCAGAGAAGGCCCTGTAACTCCATATTAGCTCAGGAACCACACATTTCCTGTAACTCCATATTAGCTCAAGAACCACACATTTCACATTTTCAGAAGCTTTATTGACTCTTGTTCTAGGAATGGGCTTTTCTTGGAGGCTTGTGGTATGTAACATTGAGGGGCACTGAGATGAGCTTGGGATGGCAACAAATGAGAGCGAATGAGATGCTCTTTTATTGTTAGAAAGAAGGCAGATGAATCGTAACAATATCGGCTATTTCCTGGAACTGTTTTATTTAGAAAGTGCACAGAGGCAGTCTGTTAGCTACTGACAGAAGCTCAGGTGAGGAAGAGAAGCGTTACCAAAGCCACTGATAGCAATGTTATAGCATCAGATCCTGGGAGAGGCCAAGCACCCGCTGCCCATCCTCAGGGACCATAGAGTCAGTTTCTCTCTAATTGAAGGTGTAACCAAATTTAGATGCTCTCCCAAAGGACCATGATTTCTTACCTATGTAATATTTGTAAAGTTCATTGAAAACCTTAGAAGGTGCAGTAACAGCAGAAAGTATCAGAGCACAGACTCACAGTCTTGCTTGAAAACAAGGTTCTACAGCATTCATGTTCCCAACACTTTCTGAGCTGTGTCTTCACTTTATCTGCCAAAGCAGGCAGACTTCTACAGCTGTAAGAGAAGTTTTTGGGGACTGTTGGTTTTGTTTGAGTTTATTTTTTTATTTTGGTGTCAGATTGCAAGAGTTCTGAGAATAATCAAGTTCTCAGCATTTGTGTATTTAAAGTTTTTTTCTGTCCAGATGGAAAGTAAAATTTTCTTGGTTATGTTTTGCTTTAGTCAAAAGCTAAAGCACTCCTGCATTACAGTGACTCTCAGGGAAAAAAAAAACAGTTGTGAGTCAGAGCTTAACTGCCACTTTATTTACTTACTTGCTTTATCCATCTTTGCAGATGATGTCTGAATCTAAACTAGACTAATGAGTGAATCTAAACTGGAATAATGAGTGGTAACACCACAATATGTGACTGGGACCCAAAGGAGGCCACCTCATCCTCAAGTGAATTGCTTGTCACAAGAAAGGAACATGAGAGAAGGCGAAGGATGATGTACTAAATACTATTCTAAGATGTGGTTTTTTCCACAGGGCAGCATAGGAGTTTCATAAAAGAAGTTTCAGGCCCAGCCGTACAACGTGAAGCAAAGTGCAGTACTGAGGTGGAATACGAATTTTAGCAGCTGAAGTGCACTTTGTAATCCATGCAGCATTGGCTGTATTCTATCCCAACAATGAATAGAAAGGAAAGGGGAAGAAATGTGACAACAGCGTCAATACAAGCACCTTAGATGCAGAGAGAATTTGATTGCAAGACTTTCATTTTGAACTCCATATGTTATGAGAGGTTATTCCCTCCCAGTATACACATATTTTTAAGTTCTCATTAGGCCAAGAGAAAACTTATCTTTTACTGCATATCACTGTGAGATATGAATTCTATTCAGCATCACACTTAGGTTTTTAAGAGACGGTGATGCTATAATAAGGCACTAACACAGCAGCACGCTCTGCATACTGATGGCTGCGTTTCTTATGCAGACTCACTTCTGCACAATGGAACTGAAACTTCTTCAGAAAAAGCAATGCAAATTATTGCATTTGTTGTTGGGTCATGTAACAGAATTTCACAGATATAAATAAGGAAAACAAACTTTTTTCCTCAGCCTTTGCAAAATTACCAGCATGGTACTGGAATTGTACATCACATTTCAGGCACTGCAGTCACACAGGTCACTGTGGCTTGCCAGAAGAGGATAAGGGATGGAGGACTGAGAATCTTTTCTTTGACAGCTTCCTTAGCAGAATGCGCCCTTCTCATCTCGTGTTTGAGAATATTCTAAGGCCAAGAAAGGAACAGACCTTTGTTTCCCTCAGTTCAATGCTGACAGACTTGCTGTTGGTTGCTTGCCCCAAAAACCTGTCCGTACCACAGCAGAACTTTCCACTCAACTGTACAAATTTGAAAACTAACACAATGCAAACATGGTGATGTCTACGAACAGTGTAACCTGTCAAGGTGGAGCTCCATCTGAGCTCCCCAAGGACATCCCCCACAGAACAGTTAAGCTCAGTTGTGGAGTAATGCCACTCAGTCAATGGAACTAGCCAGGCATGGCAGGCAAAACCCACACTGCTCTGCTGGGTGCCTCACACAGGCCAGCAAAAAACCTAGCACGGATGTCTCCTCTTTGTAAACATCTGGCCAATGTTAAAGAAATCCAACCTTTCTTTGCCCATCTAAAGACAATGCTTCCTGTTGTCAATAAAGTTATTGGGACCAGAAGGTTTTTATTTGCAGGTAGTGGAAGATCTCATCTCTCCTAGCTTCAAATCTGTGTTCACATTCATGGTCTGGCCACTGGACAATACAATGGCAGCGTAACCTTTATGTATTAAGAAAGAACTTAGTTTAATACTCACAAAACAGAATATTAACATGCAAGATGCTTGTTGCAGTGGCATCCCCTTGTAACTGATGACTGGTACTTTGAAATGAATCTATGGGAAAAAATAATAGGGAGCCTTGAAACTGTTGTAAGATATATTTTTCCAGAAAGGCAACCATTTACAACTGAGAAAGCTCTTGCATTAAATGTGGCAAAATGTGATCTTTTAAGTTCAGCCAAGACCACACTTTTTCAATAGCAGCCTCATTTATGGCAATAGCAGTCCAGTGCTACATTTGCAGGGTTGGAGGTTAAATGCAACAGACTCAGTTCTGCTCAGACACAAGAACGTTGTTTATGAGCAGAATCAACAAAGCCATTCTAATAAGACTCTAGGGTGTAAATTAGAGATAAGAAGAAAAATCTCCCAATTAAAATTTTCCTAAAGTTTGAGGGCTTAAAGCCATTACAGCACTGAGACCAAACTGGGATAAAAACCACCACCAACAAACAACAACAAAAAAATTCCCTCTTAGCTGAGAGGAGACTAAGACAGAACATCAGAGCAAGTAAATTCAGAGCCAGACAGACTATAAGCAATCTATTTTAATAATAGGGATGCGTCTAGACCTTAGACCAAGTTCTGAAAAGCTACTATTGCTGAAATCAATGAGAACTCTCCTAAGGAAGAAGATGAAAAAGCAAAGCAAGATACTGCAGCATTTGGTCATGATATATTAAACACTGTATGCAGTAAAAATGCACAAAAAGGCATCAAATAAACCTCTTTCAAGGAAAACAGCAGATTGATAGACTTTTAGTATGTGCCTTCTAAGTGATGCAGATTTAAATCTTGCTTGTTCATGCACTAATTTTTCTTTGAAAACATACAAGATTTATGTAATGAATAAATGAAAAACCCAGTTTGTCTAACTAGAAGTGACCTGGAAGATTCTGATGGTTTTCTGTAGTCTGAGATGGTTCTAGGAGTTCTAGGTTTCTTGTCTGTAGCAGAGCTACAAATCCAGAACCTGCTCCTACGAGGACTGGATGCCCACCAAACTTACCTTTAGCTGTGGCTGTTCTGGACCTACATCTCATGTACAGTGACTGTGTCCAGTGGTGCACAATGAAAAATATGGAATGAGTTTGTGTTTTATATATTTCCCATTCTAAACATGCAACAGAGTGCCTAAGGGAGAGAAACAAGGCAGGAGGTGGAAAAGTGAAAAACTTCAGGACTTGTTAGAACTTCCCGCTTAGGACTTCAGTACTGCTCAAGTCTTTTTGTGGCAGGGAAAGTTAACAACTAAACCTTCCCAGAGCATGGGAAGAGGATGCACGGCAGTACAGAAATCAGGATCGCAGCGCTGGAGTTTGAATGTGCTCTACACCTCCACCTGCAGGTGACAAGTGAAGTTGCTGAAAATGTCCAGGCATATTAACGTTCTTTTGCTTCTTTAAAAGTTATCATGTCCTTTACTTTAAAATTCCCCTCAGTTCATGAAAACTGGCAATTCAGAAAATATCTTTAGCATCTCATTATGGGATTACTTTTATTTACCATTCAAGTCAAGAAGTGATAAGACTTTCAGGTTCTTTGAACTGCACTAGAACGCATACTGCAATTACTACAAAAGCCATCTGAGGAGTTCAGGAATTCTGATTTTTTTATTAAATCCATTACTATGAAAGAATAGTACCTTCAGTTTTAAATTATGGTGCTACTGAAGTCTCAAGAGTACCTTAATGTGCCTAATGTCCTCCAAATCACTGCAACTAGAGCAGACAAGTTTGAGCTCTGTCCTTTCAGAAATACTGGATGAGTGCTCCAGACAAAAGTGCCAGCATTTCCGTCATAAAAACTGGGCATAAAAATAATGAGTCAATTCCTTACAGAAGCATCATCTATTCCTGCTGTATTTGCATGGACATCAGTAGTTTAAGCCAAAGTCTTATTAATAAAATATTTCACTATCATCCCAACCCTTACTAAGCATTAGCAACTCCTTAAAGAGAGACAAGTTTCCAACTTCTTCAGACTTCCCAGTGTTGCTGAACCTTGCTGATTCCTTTCCATCTGCCTGTCCTTCACTTCACCTTTGCAAGAGACTGGTTTTCAAAATATGCTTCTTTAAAAGAAAAAAACAAACACTTAAAGGTGATCTCCACGTAAAACTCTGCTTTCCCAGATGACAAATACCTCATTGCTCGCTCTTACTAAACCAGCATGTAAATCTACAAAAGGTGACCAGGGAAAATGGATGCTTGCTGCCATCATAAATCTGCTGGAGTGCCTGCCGAAGGCATGGCAAGTTCTCTTGACATCTTTATGCTTTCCAATAATTACCATGAGTGCAATAAAAAATGCATTAAGAAATTGGAAAAGAATGACTTTAATGTTAATTTTGTCTAAAAATCCTCATGACTTATTTTACAGAGTTGTCAAGAAAGCTGAAGGAGAGAAATGGTCTAGACATCTCTTTCCTGATTGATGAAGATGACGTTGTGACGTTGCTCGGTTTTGCTGCCTGTAAGTTACTGGCAAAATTCTTGTCCCCTTAACACTACTTCTCCCCTTCTTCTCTTTCTGTCAGTCAGCACCTTTGGTTACCTTTATTTCAGTGTACCCCGGAGCAAGCCCTAAACTTTGCCAACAGTTTGTCTGCTGCCTGTCTTCATAACTTCATACTTGCCAGGTGCGAGTGAGACTGCACTGCAATGCAGGCAGCTGTTTCATCACACTCCCTTTCTTTCAGTAGTTGGCCATAAGACCAAACGATGAATAACATCTGGGCATCCCCCAAGCTCCACACGCACAAGACACTACACTGGAACAGTCAAAATGTGGCACTGTTATCTAGCACGAACAGTCACTGCCACATATGGCTTTTAAGGAGAACTAGCCTTGGAATGTTTCAGAGGTCTGCCAGCAGAACATGCAGAGCATGAGCTGGCTGGGACACCCAAGCACCAGGCTTCTCAGCAAGCCTTTCCAAGGTAAAAGCATCAGCACTGATGAGTGCAGTGCTCTGGCATCTATCCGTTTTATTGGTTATTGAGTAAGATAGGCAAATGGTGTCTTGGGGATGCTGGCAGCGACATCATTTCTCCATTGGTCTCTCCCTTATATACTTTAAGTCCCAGTTATGGTTTCCCTGGTTAAAAAACCAGATTTCTCTGAGGTACACCAATGTGCTTTTAATTTGTAATTGTTTAAGCAAAGCCAATCTTCAGATAGGAAAAGATTTTTTTTCTTCAAAAGATCCATCCAAGACTAACAGCTTTTCTAAAAAGACTTCAAGATATCATAAAAGAAGACGTAGCAGTTATCATCAATACACAAACAAAAACAACCTTTAGAAAACAAAATCCTTCATCACAATTGAGGAAGTGACATTAGGCAAAGCTGGTTTGTACCATGTCAGGGTCTTCAATGTCAGCAAATCTGAGTTTAGCAAAACAGTAAGTTCGTACAAAATTGATTCACGCTGCAGCCTAGCTGGCGTGTAAGTAGGCATGTAAATATTAGAAGTATGGGACCAATGCACATCCCACTGCAATAAAGCTGTGTTTTTTCTGACAATTCTGACATACACCAGATAATTCAGAAGATACTTTTAGGTTCTTTCCTATTTTTCTGTTCTTCTAAATCTAAAATGTGTGTTTTAAATTGTAATAAAGCAACGTGGAGCCCTAACCAAATGGCCCAGAATTCCATTATGCTCGGCATTGATTTAACGTGAAAGCAAAAACATTGGAATCTGTTACCAAAGTTATGTTCTTTGCAACAGCAGACTTCAGATCTAAGAGGGCCGTTTGGCTAGCTAATTTTTAAATACTGTATTACTAATTTATTACATTTTTAGAAGTTCATGTTTATGAGTATGCTACCTTCTTGTAATAATGTATTGCACTCCATCATGGCTGTCATTAAAATTTCAAACACTGGAAAAGCAGCCCACAGGAAAATAAGATCACCCACTGCAAGATAAAAGACCATGAGCTTCTCCCATCTGCTTTGTTATCTTGAATTGTAATTGAAATATTATCTCTACACCACAGCCATATCTACGTTTAAAAGATCCAAACTGATTTTTTTGATAAATCTATCCAGAATAGTGATTCTGCAAACATACATGCAATGGCATGCACATTAAAAAGCTGTTGACATCCGCTAAAATGGTGGAGGTAGAACAGTGTACATCAGTGCTAACAACAACAGCTTACGGCTGGTTGCTATTTAGATGAGCACAAGTCATAAAGGCAGTACATGGCTGAGGTAAACAGCACGTATGAAAACGAATCCTTCTCTCATGTACTAGTGCAAATTTAGCACCTCTGAGAGCTCACTAGGAGGCAGATTCAGACATGACGTGGGTAGTTACAAACTCAGAAGTGAGATACAGCAGAACCACTTAAAGCACTGATGACACCTTTAACATAGAAAGAAAATAGATTAAGAAAAATGTTGAAGGGAATAATTGTCTCCATTATCTCTGGCATACAATGACTTACTCTTGTGTTTAGCATATGGCCTCCACACAAATCCAAGGGGTTTGAAACCAGGCTCTGGGATCTGAGAGTCAACCCCAGCCCTACTTGGATGAAATTAAATGGTTGTGCTGAACGAATTGAAGGAAAAATGCTCTATAACGAACGGGTGGAAATTGCCTGGGAGAGGATAGGCTGCACTTGATATTGTCAATTTGTTTACAGCATAGCTTCCAAATACAAAATACCTAACGCTTGCACTCGGCTGACAGAAAGGTATGCTTCACAGAAGTAGCATTGGAATACAAATAAATTGGATACCACTTAGAGACTTGAAAGCCATTGAAAAGCAGTGAGATGAAAGGCAAACCCCACTGAAAGTGACAGCGATATTTTCTTCCAGAGCACAGAAGATGTAGAAGAGAGAACTCTTAAACTGCATCAAGAGAAAAGATGCCGTGCTTCAATAATTGAGCACCATAGCTCCTCACGGAACTCAAGTTAATATTTCAAAATGGGAGCACATTGAACAGCACTGCAGTTAAAAATCCCTCCCTATAGTTTTCTCAATGTAACGTGCAATATACCAACAGGAGAGAGGAGCCAGCTACAGACTGCAGCGCAGGCAGCTTTGTCTTCACCTGTGATTACCATTTTGCCATAAAGTACTGAGATGAATATTTGAGTTGAAAGTACTGTGTAAAATATTTCATTTTGCATAACTGTACTTTGTCTAATGTTTCCAAATGTCTCTTTTAATGAAGCATTATGGCATGATACATTGCTATATTAAAACGTCTCATGACATTAGCTTTACATCAAAGTTTAGAATGCTGGCATTTCCCACATAACACTCAGCCTGCTGAACATTTTTACATAAATGCAGACTTTTAAACCAATCAGGCATGTCTTGTTCATTTTTCAAAATATTATGGCATATTACATCTCAAAATAAAAGCTCAGACGCTTGCTTTTCAGACAAATGAGTTTCCAATTGCTAACAGAAATAATATGGCTGCTAAAATGGAATGAATCAAATATAGATGATTTTGGGGAGATTATTGAATAGCTTTTTACAAAATTCACATGAAAGCGGATGGCAGACTCGTGCCTTTTCAAATAATTTCAAATATCTTTTTTCCAGCTCCTCTTTGTGTTTCATCTTCTGCATCAGCACCGCTAATAACAGCCTATCCTTTCTCACTGCTGGGCAGTGAGACAGGCACAAGAGAGAATTACGTTTACAACTACGCAAGAAGCCAAACAACGTAGTGGCTGGGAAAACACAAAGCATGTGGATCTAAATCTGCACCAGGGGTTCTGTTGCAGGTTAACCCAGTCTTACTGACTGCTCTGTGACCAAAGGTCTGTACAGGCGAGAAAGAACTGAAACTGAGGGCTTCATGATACAAGAAAACAGTGTCTGGTTTGACACTGAATTAGTGTCTAGGTTACATGTATTTTGCTGGAAAGCATAAAATAAAAAATGACTACTTCATTATTAGTTTGCATGTTACTCCTCTAATTGCAACTGTTGCTTTGAATAGAAATAGAAAACAGATTTCAAGCCATACCTAAATAAATAAAATTCAGAAAAGAAATATCCCACCTCTTACACTACAAACAACAAGTCACTTCCCATCAGTCTGCAGTAATAAAGATTTCGATACAAAGCACAAATGCTACAAATCTATCAAGAACTAGAGGGGAAAGGAAAGGAGCAACAATCACCCTGCTAAAGTCTTCTGCTCTTGGAAGAGAAGGGAAGTAATGGAATTTGTAAAATGAGCACCTACAAAGCACAATACCTCCCTCTTCTGCTTCAGGGAAGGAAATATTCCTGTCTCCAAATCTGACAGAGTTTAATGCTGACCGTATGAGTACCTTCACCAGGCAGACACATTCAGAGAAGCTTCAACATCACAGGACTTGCAAATGCCACCCAGCAATCTGGCTCTGGTTGTGTCCAGTCTCCAAGATGGTCTGTGCTCAGATATGATTTCATTAAATTAATGCACTTTATTAAATGCTGACCAAATGTCACAAGTGTGCTTGTGCCTGTCTATAAATACATAAAAAATACATCCATTCCTTCTATCCCAAAATATATTCCCCTCTCCTTCTTTGACATAAAACATTCCCATTTTCTGCAGACCTCTGACTCCAGTTTATCACTCATTTGGTCAACTACATCTGGAAGTTATTCTGGACAACATCTGGACCATGCACAAAGTTTATGAAGAGTTTAATAAAAAATAAATCAATTGGATTTCTGTCTGCCATACTTTTTCTTACTGTATTTTGCCTCCTGCTATATATTATTGGTAGATACGGACACGATGAGAGTCTTTAAAGTATTCATTGGGTTCCTAAATTGAAAGGCCATCTCTGGAGATGTTTTACAGGCCTACAAAGCTGCATATTGAGAGGGTCAGTACTTTGGAGCTTCTGTCTGTTCAACACAAACTATACAGAGCTTTCAACATGATCCACACATGCAGATAAAGCCTTCTCTGGGTTAGGGCTGACTGTTTTTCAAATCTGCACTACTTTGCTAGGGCAGATTTTATAATTGCACAACTGCAAATGAAGCTGATGGTGTTCTTATATTGCAGGTCCCCATAAATATTATGAGCCTGAGGTACTTCCAGCAGAGATAGATGAGTCATCCAATACATTTCCAACAAATACGCTTGAACTTAAGTGATTTTGCTCCAATCGTACTTTCACCTCTTTCGAATTAACTTCTGTGAACATTTGGAGCGATGAAATTTTGTTGGCACAAATTTGAAAGCATATGCATGATATTCATGCTAACTGCTCCTGCTGGACCACAACATATTTAAGACGGAAAGGACCCATACTAGAAATTACATCTTCCTATACTGAAGTGGCTGTTCTACTTTATCAGAATAAAAAGAGGCCATCTCAAATAATAGTTCTCATTGCTGACAGGTGCAACTCTGCTGTTTCTGCTTTTTTCTTTGCTTTTATCTCTAACAACTAATGACAGCAGCCAAAGCTTCAGGGCTTCCTCCTGCATGCTCATTGCCTAGAATTCCATTAAAGTGGAAAGAAGAAATTAAATATACACCTCCCTTGGCATTGATGCTGCATGGTCCAATCCTGTAAACATGGGTCTGAACACTTACTGCTTTTGACATAAATACGAAGCAGAGCAAAACACTGTACAACTGTAGACTCAATGTTAGGTTGATTTTATTGGCTTTCCTTGTGAACAGGAGCAGAGAGGTCATTAACAGGGAGACAAAATCATGAGATAAAGACATTTTCACGTTCTCATTAAGGTGTATCCTATGCAACGAGAAAGTACTAAGCACCTCTATATTATAGGTATAGATCAATACCAGCTGAACATGCTACTAGGAGGTAAACGTAAGGACACTGTAGCTGTTTTCCCCTTTGGACTTGCTTTACTATCAAACCACCAATGAGATATGCTTCATTTCGTCAATTGTTTGACAAACAGAATACATGAAAAATCCAAAATATGACTGCTTTGAGGAGCTGTAAGAATCCCGTCAGGTTTAGGTGTCCTTCCAGGTTTGATGTAGAAGATAGGAATTAGCTTGCATAAAGGAAATGTAAAAAGCTTAGTAATACTGGGGACTGAGATAATCATAACAGCGGTAATTTAGGGGGAATTTGTAGGAAATCAGTTACGATTCCAAAAGGGAACAGAAATGGGGCTGGGTAAAACGCTCCTGTGTGCCAGTACAGAAGTTACTGCTCACGAAGCCACGCAGTCCTGAAACTGTGGGCCTCCTCCCCTGCATAGTCCCAGGCCAAGGTTGGGCAAAAATCCAACCATCAGCCAGAACAGAAGAAAATGTAGTAAATATGCAGTTTTTGAATAATCTGTTGATGACAGAGAATTAACAGGATGTCAAGAAAACAGAGTGCCACAAAACAAAGTAAGGAAGATGACAGTCCATGGGAAATATCAACAAGGGGAAGCATGAGGGGCTGTGTCACCTGCTATGAGGTTGAAATGGTACATATATATATATGTGTGGAAAATCTGAGTTTGGGGCTCTACCCATGTGGTAGTAGCCCAGCATATATGTTGTTAATTATTTGAATAAAGCAAGAACCTAAGGTACCTGTCTGACTCTCTGACAATCTTTAACCACGCTGAAAGACAAAACAAGAAGGTGAAGCATGTCCTTCTCTTAGCACGAGGAGAACACAGGGATGGCTCAGTGAAGCACCTGTGCTACTGAGCACTTACTACTTCTAAAATAACACTGAGTCCCTATTTGTGAAATTAATCTCTCTGACCATAAATTGAGACCTTTTCTTTCTGTACTCTTACTAATCGCAGGCACCTCGGTGGCCCTCTTTGGACTGAAGTTAGAGAATTAGGCCACAGACAGGTCACTTTGTATCCTTTCTGCCTGCATGCTAATTAACAAGATCTAAACTGCAGCTTGTGTCTAGAAGTAGAGTGGATTAGGTTGGACGCAAGGAACTTCCCAAGCTACAGAAACAGCAGCAGGACAAGGCTATGTGCTGTAAGTTGTGACTGTAACACACTGAGCTTCACACTCTCTTAGAAGTCACCTGCGCAAGTGCCAACAAGCGGTTATTTACAAATCCAGAAATTCCACAGGTATTAATTACCATGCAGAGGAATAACACCTGCCCTATACCTACTAATGGTAAAGCTGTAAGGGACTGTTCCTCAAGCTCAGAAAAGCAGACCTACACTTCATTGCCCCTGTACAATGTGGGTTGTAGAGGAAAACACTATATTCTGCCATAGGAGGTTTGTCTTATGAGGGACTTGAGCCCCATTCTGTAAATGAGACTTCCACAACTCCAGTTAAGAGCTTTCTATCTTCCAGCTCTGGCTAGGACATCACTAAGTGAGTTGTCTGAGTAAAAACATCACATTATAGTTTTAGCTAGTCATAACAGACTATTTCCCTGCAAACTGATCATGTTTTGAGGGTGATTATCTCAGATCTGTTTCAACAGTTCTGCATCAAACTGGCTGTAGACTAAACTGTACTCATGCAGGGAAATAGTGCTGTATTAAAACAATTTGAGCTCAGGGATTCTGGCATTTGTTCACCAGTCTCTATGAGAAGGAGGGCTTCTGCATCACTAGCTAGCTCTAATGTCTCTCAGAAAGTACCTCGTAGTATCTGGTAACTAGGCTAAACATCTGACTTATTCATTAGGCAACACTGCTGACTCACTCACCGCCTTTTACTCTTCACACTGGTGCCTTATTGTCCCAACTCTCATCCTCTCACCATTGTTATTTTTTTAAGGGTTTATTATCAGTCCTTACTCTTAGGCCTGCACGTTTCCCTTCTCTTATTTAATCCTGGCTTTTATTTTTCTGCTCCAGGTACCCTGAGAAACCATATCTAGTACAACCTCTGTATTTAGGCACAGTGCTACCAGTTCAAAACAGAGCATGTCATTCAGACGAAGTTCTTGCACAGGAAACCGATGTGGAAGAGAAAGAACCACACACATAAATGTGGCGTTGATATGTTGGATACATAGAAAACTCAGTCCTGACTTACTTTCTTTGAGTTATGGCATTTATTTGGCATCTTGGTTGTCAAAGACGACATGCACATGCTCACTGCACTGCTAAATTAATGCTTTATAACTCATTAAGTAGGTGACAGTGTTTACAATCCAAACCTTTCATTTTATTGGAAATAGACGAAACAAGATCAAATTAAAATCTTCAGAATTCAGACTCAAGTATAAAACTTGAAGTACATCTTCCTGTATATTAGCAGTCAAATCTTTAAGCAAGCATTACAGAAAAAATGTTTGTCGCGACCTGACTGCAAAATACCTTGTACATGAAAGGCTGCTAAGGGTACAGCCATGCTCAAATATTAGACTTGTAAGATATTAAAGGAGTAAACAGTAAACACTGTGAGATCAATACACATGATCTCATCCCTCACTGGTACAGACCCAAGACCTTTAATGTTTGGGAGCCTTCACAACGCATCACTTTTCGCTGGTGTAAGTGGCAGTACAAAGGTTGAAAGTGGTTCACCCTGCGTGTAAAACAAATGCTCATGCTTTGCAGGCTGCTTCCTGACTTGGGTCCTTGTTGAAAGGCATAGTGCCTGTGTTGTCAGTAACTAGCATGATACAGAAGTGAAGCATAACAGCATGAAATGCAATGGCTGTGCCTTGCAATGCCTTGGGAAAGAAGACGACTTGGTGCAATAAAGGAGGCTGCAGGGAAGATCAGACCCATGGCATCTGTTTAGTTGCAGCTATTCATTGTGGAAGCAGGAATATTGCACTGAATTTGATCAGTGGTCCATTTAGTTTGGTGGTCACTGGTACTGAAGGCTTTGTGAACAAGCTGTGTGTTCAACTCACTGTCTGTAAAGAGAAACTGACGCGGCGCAGAAACCTACCAAATCAGAAGTCATGTCTACCCACATTGTGAAATACTGTGAAATTAATCACTGTTATTACACCAACTATTACACTGACTACTACTTCACCATGGAAGGCAATTGCTTTCTGACCTCTGAAGTGATCTGTGTTTACCCCAAAGGAAATGGACTAACAACCCTTGTAACTATTCAAGACAAGATAGAAGAATACATCTACTCAACTAATACATTTCTATGTAGCAAGCCAAATTAGATTTCACAAAATAATGGGCCCTTTTAAACCAAAACACAGAAAAAAGACAAGCAGTAAAATGTTTTTTGCATAACACAGATAATGCGTTTAACAGATTGCTAGCTTCCTGACACTCACCCTCTGGGCTTATATGCCATGAATGAAATTGCTGCTGTGGCTGTCAGTGGGTTTTCGTATTTGTTCCTTCTACACCGAAGCAGTCAGATTTAATTGGTGAAAAGAAATGACAGTGAGCTCAGAAGCTGCAGAAGAGTCAAGTTTAGTGTTGTTCTAAAAAAGGAATAGCTAACCTTTGCTCCAAAACCTGCAAGGAAGCTTTGTGTGGAAAGGCAAAACAATATTGGTATTTTACATAGCCTACAACATACATGTATGTTTTATTTTTAGATGAGGGTTGGGTATGACAATGGCACTCTAGCTTTGCAGATAATTTGAATACGTAAGCCATAAGCATAATGAACTAGGACAAAAATTGTGAAGTCTTTTTCTGTACTTTTTTTCTTATTAGAATTCTGCTTTGTTCAGCCACTTCAAAAGTTGATTGTAAGGTGATTAAATACCAACCAAACCACATTCACAGTTCTGCTGTCAAACATCACAGGCAGGAACGGCTTGCTTAGCCTGCAGAAGTCAATCCAGCACATGGCAACTCTGTTCACAAACAACAAAATACAATAGGGATGCCACTCCATGTCAGCACAGATACTGACCCAGTGCATAGGTGTTTCCTACTGTCAAATTCTCTTCAATTTCTGAAAATGTAATGATGAGTCTAGAAAGAACGCAAATTTCTTTACTACTAGCAACTTCTCACCAGGAAAAATACACGCGGTCACATACACTGGCTGCTGCACCTCACCCTTCTCAAAGCAGAGGCCACAGCAGCTGTGAGACAGAAGCTGAAAGTGCTGCTGGTGGGCTATGGCATCCTAAGCAGCCATGCCAGTGATGATCCTAAAGAAGGCAGAACTTCCTACTGAATAACCTCATGGTGAAAGGAAGCAAGCATCCGCCACCCAATCCATTAAGATATCTGTAGACAGAGCAAACCTTTGACAAGTGCATGGGAGGATCTCCTTATACCCGTCCATCTACAAGCATGCTTGTTTTCCCTTTTTCTACCGAGTCCCGCAAAAACAAATCTCTGTAGAAGTTCTAGCCACTTTACAGCATTGAAAAGATTGGCACATATGAACAGTAAACTCTGCAAAGGAAGCTTAATATGACTTCTCCTCAGTCAACATGGCTTTAAATAAAGTAATAATGAACTATTCTACAAGAGCTGCTCTGAAAAGTAATGCCTCCTATTTTATTATGTTGGCCCATGACATTAGAGGTAGATGTTGGTGGTATGGCTGTAGAGGTTGAACCTTCCCACCAATACCCCAACTCCATGTTGTTGCCATGTGACAGATGGCAGCAGAGGGGCACTCTGACCCAATGGGGTCTGACATGGGAGTGCGGATGGAGTGAAGGTATAGAATTGAATTCCTCCATGCAGAAAAAATGAATGCTTATGGAGATCAAACAGTGGATGTGAGCACAGTGAGGTGGCGGTGGTGCATATCAGCAGTGACAACAGCGGTCACCTCCGCTGGTGCAGATTGGTATGAGGGCAGCATGCAGGCTCTCGTTCATCTCTGGCAGAAGTGCATCGTTAATGGTGGTGACTGTACTGAAAAAGTGATTCATAGCTGAGAATTTGCACTATCAAATAGTGTTATTGCGCTCTTTGTACCTGTTGTAGTTTCCATGGAAATAAATAGGAGGCATAACTATAGGAGCAACCCATATAATATGATATTCTAGGAATATAATTAACCAACCTTAAAATTTTGGAGCATGAAATAAAACTCTCAGAAAAAGACCAACTGTATCTGTTTTCCTCCTTTCTTTTCCAAATCCCACTGTAATTTTGGGTGAAAAATCTATTTGCAGAAAAATAGAAGCAAATTGTCACTGATGTTTTACCTGCAAGCAATTTAACAGTTGCATTCAATTCCCAAATGAAACCTGAACTAAAAACACTACAAGTAGGTTAATTTGAAGTCTCACCATTTTCATTTCAAAGGCTTTTTTTTTTTTTAAAACATTAATTTGTCCTGAGGCGTAAGTGAAATACAGACAAACTGTATTAGATTTTAATTTGCTAGAAGTAGATTACAGGTCTTCTCCATAGGGACACGGAACACTCAATTCTCACAGAAGTAAACCCCTTTTCTTCCCATGAGTGAAGACAGACACAGCAGATGCCTTGCAGAGAACCGCAGAGGAGACCATTCTCAGAGGGCTGACCCTGCCAAGTGCAACAACTCTGAGTCCACAAAACCCAGCCATTACAGGAAGGTATTTAAGCACCTAACTTGAACAAAGCTGAACCTGAAATACAAGTTAAGTAGGTGCTTGATTAAATGCTTGAATTCAGGGAGAAGTTATTTACCCAATATTTAGGTTAAGAATAAGCTTTTTTCCCTCCCTTCAAACTCTGGGCTCAGTAGTTTGAGCAATCTGAGTACTTAATGATGAATTGTGTTGTTAGTTACAGATGGAATGCAAGAGATGAAGCTCCAAGCATTTTAGACATGCATCTCGTCCTGGTGAGTGACATCTCTCATCTGACCAACTTGAAGAGCAGATGTATGTATCAGTGTTCGTTGCTCATGGCTCTTTGACCTGAACACAGGGAGGGGGTGGTCTTGGGGCTACTGTTGTCTCTAAGTGACTGGCTTTAAATAGATTTAATGCCTAGCTGGATCTATATTAGGCCTTACAGCAGAGTAACAAATTAATGGTGCAGAAGCCTCTTTTCGGGGGTGCTGAGAGCAGAAATTGTAAGTCAAATAATCCTGGCTTGAAACCTATAAGAGAAACAACAGATGGGAGACCTTCAAGTCTCTGAGCCCATCCTCTGCTGTTCATTTAATCTGTGAAGAATTTGTTCCGACCAAAGGCATAAGTCATCTCAGAACTGTGCCAGAGGCGTAAGCGTGGGGTGTTGTTGAGGGTAGGAAGTAGGAAGAAATCTCTTTGCTTTCAGGCTCCCTCCACACAAAATGGCTGCCGCGTGACTGAACCAGAAATGATTCTCTTGTTAACCTGCATGCCTGCGAGCAGTTTCTCGTGCGACCTGTCTTTGCTTTGAAGCAGGAAGGAGTCAGAGAAGGAAATGAATGAATCAGCAGTTAGACTGACAAGGAGTAACCATGAAACATCCTCCAGCTCTTTCCCCATTATCATCTTCAGCCTAGTGAACGCTTCCAGAGAATCTGACAGAGGCAACATTCTCCACTTCCCCATCTCTTTTGTGGAATTCGGTACTGCTGCTGGTGAGAAAGGCCAGATTAATAAGCATCAAGAGACTCTAAAATCCTATACTTAGAATCCAGAAGTGTTTGTCTTCCCTTTCCTTCCAGTGGCAAGGCAATCTGAAACAGATTTGCTCTGGGAAAAGAATACTAGATTTGTCTGAATCACAATAAAAGAGAAGTATTTCTTAAGTTCAGCTATAAAAAAAGAAATCCTAACCCCTTTTCACACAACTAGTCAATTCACTGATATATACTGGAGCCACAAAGCACTGAGTTTTATGGAGTTTCTTGCCTTTTTCCATTTTTTTTTTTTCCCGGTACTGATTTTTTGAAATCTTTTCCCTGCTGTATTCACTCTGAAGTATATTTCCTGAACTGCAGAGTATGAAAATACTATGTTCTAAAGCAAAACATCAGAGTCCTCCTTAAGAGAATGAGTTAATAAGAGAAAGAATTGGTTAAATGCGTAATATTACTGTAGGATTCTTTCTACTTTCCTGCAGTTCTTGTGGAGAACACCTGCTGTATATGCTGGGGTCGTATTATTTGGTAATCCGAGGCAAATGGCAGGTTGCTAGGGGTAACCACCTTACAATCAAGGGCTGGGATCACATGTGATTCATGTGAAGTCCTGATGAATAAAAAACTAAACCAGGAGCTGTTTCTTTGAGTTCACATGAGAAGTTTCAAAAACATCTTCCACAGAAGGGAACAGGAAGGAATCTTTTTTTTCTCTGGAAAAGTTATTTACTCGCATCTCTATGTTTCATCCCTGCGTTCAGATTTAAAGCCTGTATGCCACAACCTGCATCTGCACTCTTTCCAGGAGTCTGCCTCACTTTGCTGTCTTGCTGAGCAGGGGAAGACTTCTAAACAGCTCTTTTTTTTTTTTTT
>WBMW01000797.1:502603-568695 GCA_013396635.1 Penelope pileata
TTTTTGTTATTTGAGGAATCAGTATTAGATACAGGTAAGATGCCAACTGGTTAGTAGAAAAGCATGAGAGAATTACACCATGAAGCAAAAAAACAAAACAAAACCCCGAAGAGCTAAATAACCAAACATACCCAAAATACGAAATTTGTTAAAAAAGCACATTTCAGATACAAGGTTAAGCAGAATAAATAGGAGGGCAGCAGCCCTCTCCCTGCCCAGCAGGTCCTCTCAAGCGTGCCTGGATTTCAGTCCACCCATTGGTTTCTGCCTGGCTCCAGGCACCTTTCTCCTTCAGCCAGCCTGCGTGCTCCCTCCTCAGCAGCTCAAGAGAAGCTGCTGAGCAGAGACTTCTGCTCTTGTTCTGCCAGCTCTGCCACACAGACTGGAACTTTACCTTCCCTTACATTTCTTCTGTCTAAGAGACCACAAACCCACACATCCAAGTCTGCAAAAACACATGGAAGAAACAAGTCTTGGCTGGAAAATGTATATTAGCACACAAGAACCAGGAAAAAGAAAATCTAGACTGGTGCAGTATAGTAACACATGAAAGTCATGTCTCTACGTGCCATACGTCCTTCTTGTTTTAAATAAAATGTGTTTGGCTGCAGTTTCTTTCCAGTCCCTACATGCCACTGAGATCATACACATTTAAGAAAAGCCTGAAGAAATTTCCAAAATATTTCTAAAAAGTATAACTTAGTCTGTCTGGTTTCTACTGACAAGCATTAGGCTAGGAGCAAGTACAAATCACAGGTATTCTGCAAGGTGCTCTGGAGAAAGGCACAGCTCGCCTGAGGGCTGCTTCAAATTGCATGGGGAAAGAGAAAGGTATTTTAAAGTGTCTCATCCTAACGCATAAAAGATCTGAGAATGGCATAAAGCCTTGAGGCCTGGGAAATTTTGAAAGTCAAGGTGGGACCTCAGGGTGGGACCTCTGGTTTGTCCAGTGAGTGAAGTACACTTTCAAACTATAAAACACCAGGCTATACCCAGTCTTGGCAACAGAAGTGTACTAGACCTGTCAAGCGCCTTAAACACTGGGTGGGGGGGACGGTGGGGAGAGGAAATCACAAAAACAAAACACGGTGCTAAAAAGGAGAAAAGATCGTATCCCTGGTTTGCAGCAGTGAGAAGGAGCTGGACTAAATGCTGGCTCTAGGAAAGCCAGTCCTGGAAGAAACAGAAATTGAGGGTAGTATCTGGATGGCAAACATGCCACAGTTTTGCCCTCGAGGAAATAAATGCTACCTAATTTTCCCAGAAGAGGCATCTTAGTGAAATATGGTCTCTTCTGGAGTTTAAAGGTATTTGCTTTGCTTTCTTAATATGAAATAGGATTCTGCTAGAAACTACAGTTTGTTCTTTGACTGTAGGACACCACAACATCAAGAAAGTATGCCCTAAGAGCGAACAAGAGAGCGCTCCAGGAAAAACCACTTTTTTCCTGCCCCAGAAGTAAAATGAGAGGTTATAACATTTAAGTTTTGCAGGTATATTTATTTTTCAATTGTATTACCATCATCCTCAGGGCTGGATTCATTGCAATTCAGGCATTCACTTCAAAAACCTGAGTTACAAATCCAGTTACTTTATGAAGAAAAAGAAAAGGCACCTGCAGCAAATGCTTTGGATCAGAGGAAGGCAATATCCCCTGATCTTCCCAGTTACAGCATTTTAGCAAGATAAATTCCACAGCATGTTCCCAATGTTATTCTCCTGCATCCTATCCTGTATGTCTACATAAGGCTCCCTGATCTTATTTGCAAAGGTATGTTCCAAAACTCAGTAAAACCAGTGGGAACCACTCTGATTTCAGCTGCCTCAAGGTACAAATGCGAGTCTTGTATCATGTTTCTTTAGAAAAAATATTTGGCTTTTCAGTTAGGCTCTTATCTGCATAACTCCATGGAAAGTATTCGTAAAAGGGATAAGGTTTTCAAAACTACCTAAAAGATCTGGATTCCCACTAAATTAATGGAAATCAGGCATTCCAATCCAGACTTGTCTTCTTTCCTCTTACCCCCTCCATTTTTATGTATATTTCTATCTACTTGCAGTCTTAGTCACACAAGAGAGATGAAAAGCCCCAGCTTATTAACAGGGTACACCGCATTGCCTACCACTTCACTGAAGATGCCTAAACTCTCCTAGCTGTGCAGTTTACGTGAGCCTTTTTACTGAGGTCTGAAGTAACTTAATTTAGCACTAGAAGATAAAAATTGAGACTAAAGAGCTATCACCTAATAACAGCAGTAGGGAAAAATGCTTATTATTTACTCGTAATCATCTGAAAAATGCTTACAAGTTCTTTCCCGTTCCCACTTCTTTGCCTGATCATAACCTCAGCAGGAAATGGAAACAGTGTTAAGAAAGTAAGAACTTGAACATCAACACTTAATTTAGGAAGTTAATTTAGTCCAAGTGATGTTGGCATAAATATTAGAATATTTTATTTTCCAGAAAATTGGGAGCGTGAAGAGGAAACGATGCTAGAGTGAATTGAGTGGATGTTGGGAGACAGGACTGACTGCAGCGTGACGGGGAAGCCCATGGCTCTTCCAGTGACTTGAACGATGGCTGTCCGTGCAGGGCTGAGGTAGCAATGTGCATGATAACTGAGTGGTAAGCAACAGACTTGAGGTAACTGCAGCAATACATACCTTTCCAAAAACAATCTGGCTTCCATTAATCGAGTAGACACATTATGCCAGAACCAGGACTCCGCATAGCAAAACCAAACACCTGTAGACAGGCCATCACATCTCGAAAAGCAGGTTCTTGAACTGCAAGTCTGGATGTGCAGATGTTGCCTCGTCAAAAGATCTTGGGGAAGCCAGCTTAGTTGTCTGTGTTCTATTCCTACTCCAATCATTTTCTGCTTTATTTAGGCTATAAGTTCTTTGGGCAAGGAACACCCTTCCCGTGTCTCTGTGCAGTAATTAACGCAACAGAGCAGTAATCTCAGATGGAACTTGGGAACTTCATAGTAATAAAAGTGACATTAAGGATGATATAAAAACGATCACATTCTTGCTTTTCCGGACATTCAGTGCCATAGTTTATTTCTATAATGACCAGAATGATCACAGAACATGGCAATGTCTTCCAATCTGCATGAGTAGTTTACAGTTAAAAGAGCCCTGTGCAGGTGGAAGGGCTTCTGGTATCCATCTGATTGCAGAAAGGGCAATGGGAAAAGAGTGCTCAGGAGCTGAACACAGTGTAAGAAACAGTGTGGAATATACCTTGGATACCAATGTTTCCAGGTCCCTTTGCTAACCAGAAGATTAAGTGCTATTTGATGACTAAATCAGAAGATTTCTGAATGAAGAACACATATTACACACCCAATAAACTTACTGAGCCTTTTGGGATGGATTCTGATGAACTCTGAAGCCAGGATAGGGATGACAGCCTCTAGATTAAGTGGCAGACGCTAAATACTGTTTGTCTCCTTAAGCAAAGGTCACAGTTAACCCAATTTCTTAATTTATAAAGAAAAATGAATGAGAAAGCTTGCACTACAGCATTCAAAGACAGTTTCAAGAGTTTTTTCACATTTGCTAGGGAATATAAACATACTATTTATTTTAAATGATTGGGTAACCTCAGTGCTTGTTTCAGCTTTTACAATTTAGTCTAGAAAAATTGAGATTACAGCTGTGAACCATTAATACATTTTCTTGTGTGTTCCATTAAAAGTGAAACAAAGAATGAGCAAACAATTGAAAACAGCTTCCTCCTACAGTACATTAATGAATTCTTGCAGATTCATTGATTCAAAGAAAGCATACCTCATGACAGGTAGCTTGGCTCTTTGAAAGGAAACAGCTGCAAATGTTAGGAAAACAAATGCACACTAATCTTTGTTTCTTTCTCAGTAAATAGAAGTCTCAGCTCACCATTGCAGAGGGAATTTACAAGACAGAAAAGCCTTTCTTTGGTCCTCATTTCATGTGAGTACTGAGGACTGCACAGGTGATAGGGCATCAGAATGAAGCTGATGACTGCCTGAGATACTTTTTGCCAAAAAAGTTTGACACCTTGTGTTCTCTGAGGGAGAAACAGGAATGAAATATTAGGCTGAAATAGCGTCATATCTTGTAAAACTTGAGTTTCCCTGCCTTTATAGGCTTCAGCCTCCGTCTTTCAAACCTTTTGCTCCTCCATAGTACCAACTCCAAGTAAGTGAGGAAATTCAGCTCCATTGCTCTAGTACTTCAGGAAAAACATTGCTAGGATGTTGCAGACAGCTCATAATGTACTTCTTCCTTAGGGATGCAGCTTTTTGAGTTCCACTTTTATAGTGATTTACTTCAGTACTACTGGGAAACAAATCAACACATCGACTTTACCCAGACTCCCACAAGCTTCAGCAAACACAGTGGATATATGAGATTGTATTATGCTTTTTCTTGCCACTCAGACACTTCTAAGAACCTCACAGTCATCCTCCTCTTTTAGCTCACAGCCTCTTCTGACTCATCTGCTTCCTACTGTCTTTCCTCCATAATAACTTCCTTTGATCTTGGCAGGTTCTGTGACCAAAGTCAGTATTACAGCAAAACTCATAACTTCTGTGCTTCTCTCTTGATCTGCAATTAATCCTACTGGTGGTAGGATAGATCTCTTGCTTCTTTCTGGGGGGTATAACATTACTCCTCCTTGATTGTCCTTAGAGTAAGTTGCAGGAAGCCACTATCCACAGAAGACATCAGTACCAGTGTTTTGTCAGATGCACTCCAATTCCTTAACTGATTACTCTTAGGGCTGCAGGTGTCATTTTACAAACTTGAAGGCTCCCACCTACATGCCATTAGCATAAGCCCATAATAAGACACATCAGTCATTAGACCACAGTCTAATCATACACTGAAACTCAGGCTTCCTTTAGCAACAGCTTGATGACTTGACCAAGCAACATGCATTCATAAATCTGAATCAATTATGGATTATGTCTGGAAATGAAATAGAATGTCTGTAGCAAGTTACAAATATCTGAAGTATCTACTAACATGAAACTTTTTGCTATTACAAGAGGAAGATGAAAGTAGTCTGTATAATATAGGAGAATGGCCTGATCAGAAAATGGAGACAGGTGTCACTTTGCACAGACTTCTGCAATTTTTGATAAAATATGGCCCATAACTAAAAAGCCTGTGTTTTTGTTTAGGAGAAATTCTCTAAAGATTTTGCTCATTGATATAGAAATTAAAATCCTTCAGAAGGAAGATGCTTTAGGAAATAGTTCAGTACAATATCGCTACAGGTCATCATATTAAGGTGTGAAAAAAGTACACAAGTGGTAAAGCTCAGCAGGTGGGATATGCTTTTTATAAAAGGCACAAACAGGACGAAGCACAGCTGCTACTGCGAAGTAGAAGAATTGTTAGAGAAAATAGTTTCCTTGGATAAAGCTGCTTTGATTTCCTTGAAAAACGTCTTCTAAGGTCACCATCATTGTCAGAAAGGCTGTTGGGAGCTCTGTAAGGCCTTATTTGCATTCCATATGTTGGCTGATCGACAGTTTGATAGTAAGAAGCATATTGGACCAATAGGAAACATTTCTGGAAGCTTTTTGTGTGTGGGCCATGAACAGCTTCAAATGACCTATTTCAGTCTTTTTTTGCCTGATAAACTGGCTTCTTTCATGGAAAGAAGTGTTTATAACCGTTTACATTTATGAACAAGTCAGGCTACAGATGAGATCATTGCAGATTTATTGGAAAGTCAAGATGTGAAGTTATTTTTTAAAAAAAATTCAGCTTATCTTTGATAAAATGCTAACTTCTCTTATTACAGAAAATCTGATTTTGTTATGCATAAAGACTTGCCTTAATCTTAAGGCAATGGGCAACTCCTATTAGGAAAAGATTTTATTGAAATGCAAACACCATCCCAAGGGTTCATTTTTTTAAAACACTCATACAGACAACAGCAGATACTACTCTACACTTCTATGCACAGTAAAGAAGAAAAGTGGAGCACTATGTCCAAGGCTATTAATCTTCTCAGCTCTAACAGGACACTGATACTCTGCTGGCATTGAACTGAGAGCTACGCTACTGAACAGGATGAATTCACTGAATACTTGCCTTAAATGCTGTGTAAAAAGTACAGGACTATGCCTTTGAAACATACATTTGTAGACAGTGCATTGATATTATAACAGTCTACCACAGGTCTGTCAGAATAAAGACATTTTCAGTGATAACACGGGGAAGGTTAAACAGGAGTTGTGAAAAATTACATTGAATTGTGGGGGTTTGAAATAACACCATTAAATAGTGTCACACTGTCCTTAGACATGATTTTATACAACTAAAGCTGATGAGTTTAAAATCTGTGCAACTTTAAGACTTATTTGTTGAATTATTTTAACTCTAAAACTGTGTTAACCAGCAAAACAATCTTAGACAAACTGAAACATAAGTTTATGGGACGTTAGGGCAGGAGGAGAGAACATGAGATGTTTATTTTTCTTCGGATTTGAGAAGTATCTGAACAGTCCTGTTTATGCACTGACTTGGTCTGACTTGATACACAAGCTCTTTGTATATCAGAGACTCACTAGTAAATTCCAGACTCTTTTGAAAGACTTCAAGACAGCTAAAATGGTTACTGAGGTTAGAACTTTATGATTGCCAAACAACTCCAAAATTGAGCTGGGCAAATAAAGAGCTATTGTGCTTCTTTCTAGAACTGGAAAAAAGCCAATTGCAGTACGGGATCTAGGCTGCCACCTTAATTGTATGGTGCTGCTGGTACTGTACCTAAAGGAAGTACTATAGACTTGTGGAAGAACTAATGGTTTCCATCACTGCAGGAAGTATCTTAATATTGGTCTGCAGCAACAGCTTGTTGTAAGTGTTGACTACACACATTCACTTTTAGGGAAGTTACCCATACAGTCCTGCTTACACAACCATGCTAAGATGGCAGTTTGACCAGCCTACACAAAGGAGCAGAAATGGTTCCTTACCTGTCCTTTTAGCTCTATATAGACCCTCAAGCCATGTGTAATTGTTACTGAGTTACTATACATATTGCCAACTTGATACTTTACTGAATTTTTGCTGATGGATGTGTAAAATTGGAAGGATTTCCATTTACTTTGTATTAAGAGATGCAAAGCCTAAGAAGAATTTTAGATCTTCTGCTGTCTTTTCCCACAGTTCCAGAAGCTTAGTGGACAAGTCTGTTTTTCTTCATCAGCTAGTGAAATGTCACAGCAATGCCTAACTCCTCCTCCAAATATTCATGTCTGCAAAATTGTGTTAGCTATTTGTTTGGAAAATACAAAACTTAAAAAACCACATCCCCATCAATATATTTTCTACAGCTGTAAATTTGTCACTCTAATAAGAAAAAAAATACTAAGGCTTTAAGTATGAGATTTTCAGAGCTGTTCTGTGTTGGCTTCACTCTGCTTCCCACTGATTTTTCAGGAAAAAGATCTACACTAAATGAAAGCTCAAAATAACATTGAGGAATTCAGAATTAAGACATCTAAGATTACATCTAAGAATAAGAGGATTAAAACAGACTCTCCTGTGAATTACTAACCAGGTTCTTGCACACTGCAATTCAATGATTCATTTTAATAAAGTCCATGGCCAGTAGCAGATTTAAGAATATTCATAATACTTAGCATTTATTGGACAATTTTATTGGACCAAAGCAGACTGAATGAGTTAATGACTGAGAGAGGGGTTAAAACTCATTTAATTTACTCCTAGAAGGAAGTTATTAGTATATTTTAATTCAGTTCCACTAAAGTGAAGAAAATATTTTAGTATCAGTATTTGCTGCAGGTATGCTCACATATCAAATACTGTCAACATCTGTAGGTATCAGATGGCTACTGATAACATTATCATTCTCAAAGCTTACACTGGTCAGCAATGGCACATCCCTTTACGTGGTGGCTAGTCACCATCTTCCTCTGCATACCTCAATCACTTTTCAATACCCACATGACTCTCAGCAACGATGAGCTCGCAGAAAAAACAAAAAAACAGGAAACCCACCAAGCTTCCTCAAAAACACACACTAGTAAGATGTTTCAGCATACCTTTGGGAGGACTGAGTGCCCATAGATAGCAAGGTGGAGAATCACATTCCATTAGCTAAAGAGCTGAACTGAGGAACTGCACTGCTCTAATCCTCTGTTTCACAGCTGGTCTGTTAACAACCAGTACTTTGAACAGAAATTGCTACACAGAAGCCAAAATTTCTAACTAGTAATTTGCCTCAGTGATTAAAGCCAGGTCATGTGTTACAGTACTGTTTAACAATATTTTAGAGTGTACCTGCTGCTACACAAACATCTGTAACAGCAACAATATCCAAGATCAAGCAACAGATTAACACAGTATCCAGTCTTCTAGTGGTACATATTTGCTAATTCAAATACCAACAGCTCCTGAAGTTAATATTCAGGACTCTAGAACTTAGAGCTTTAATACAGTCATTAAGCGCTAAGGGAAGAGCCCACCATTGCTAACCTCCATCTGCTACACAGTGCAAGCAGAGAACTCACCCAGTGCTGTTATAGGAAGGTCATCACTTCCGAGTGCTCTGAAGAGCACCA
Source organism: Penelope pileata (assembly GCA_013396635.1). Classification (NCBI taxonomy): domain Eukaryota; kingdom Metazoa; phylum Chordata; class Aves; order Galliformes; family Cracidae; genus Penelope; species Penelope pileata. The sequence continues at coordinate 511,200 of WBMW01000797.1, forward strand.
GCCTTGGTTCTCTGCCCACACATCCCAGGACACGCCTATGTCCACAGCCTCCCACAATAACTGCCCCTCAACAGGTTGCCCACAGCAGCTTCCAGGTCCGTGCCAGTCACTGCCTTCCAGGCCAGTTTTCTGGTCAGTTCATTTCTTTTGCTAAGATACATTCCTTACTTCGTTTAGGCGCATTACAATGTAAACCATTCAGATGAATCGAGGCCACCAAACAGTAGGCTGCTTGGTGTAACTGGCTTATCTGACAATTTTTACACTGCACAAAAATATAAATGTTCAATTCCCATTTTAAGGGATACTGATTATCCTTTCATATCTGAACAAGCAACAATACAATACAGACAAATTACAAGAATGACATTTACTATTCTCTTTAGAAAGTAGTAAGAGTGTCTTGAAAGGTACTGTGACCTAGCTTTAAACTAAGATTTTGAGAACTGCTTTTTGTTGAGAAAGATTAAGTGCCTGAAGTTGACCTCACTGTCATTATATTAATATTTAATATATACAGGCAGTGCATCTGTTTATAAGACCTGGAAACACCATGTTGTGAAAAAATGCCCTCAAACAGCAGAAATTCTGCATTGTTTTTCTTTTTGCTCCAGGACTATGCTGTGCTGAAACCACTCAGAACAAAAACATTGTATTTTATTTCTCCTCCTTTTCTCCATCTCTACAGGCGACAAACCTCACAAACCCTGAAGACTTGTCTATTTCTGGCATGGCTTCTGTATCCAGTGCTGACAAATGCAAGCCTACTCTTGACAACTCTGAAGAGGATAGATAACATGCTACCTGTGATTACTCACCCTTCTCTTCAAGTTCCCTGTCTGGCTTGACTACATCTGTTCTCACTCATTTCCTGTGTGATTTTTCCATCCCTTCAGAGCAGGCACATCTTTGTTCCATGCTTGGAAAATGCTTGCTATGCTGATCTGGGACCCTCAGAGACACCTTCAATGCACTTAAATAATCCCATACTCTGCCACTGTTTTACCTTCTATTGCAGTATGGGGGAAAGCAGCAGCCTGCAGTGCCTGAACACAGGACTGCCACAACCCTACACCTGGCAAGACCAAGATCACAAGGGACCCAACAGAGCAATCTGGAACACAGTACAGCCTGAAGTGCTAAAACACACTGAAATCCAGTGCTGAGCTCACAAACTTGGCACTGTTAGGAGTTACCAGAACAAAGCAACGTTGTGTCGCCTCTGAGTGTATTTATGAATTACTTTAGAGTTTGTCAGTCTGCACATTACACACTAGGAGTAGATTTACTACAGGCATACTACACCTCTGAAATAAGGTATCAGGCACACTGGGTTTTGTCCTCTTGTCTCACACCCAATGCTTATTCCTACCTTTTCATTTCCATCTTATTAACTTCCCCCTCGCCCTTTTCTTAGTTTTGGGCTTTGGAGTTTCTTTGCTAATGAGTATCCACAGCACCAATACAGACTGAGCTGAAGATAGTACACAGCTTTAATAAACTCAGCCAGTCATCAGAATCAAGCATCTCCTTGTTCAGACACTCCCTTGACCAGGCTGGGCATTTTGTTACACTTGCACAGTAACATAGCAGTAAGTATCTCTGCTCTTCCAGAGAACTGCTTTCAATTCACAAAGGGAAGGAGAATACAAAGTTGTTTTTCTTTTTTCCACTCCTGAACAAAGTAGCTCTAGTGCAGGACAGTGATTCATTCGCAGATATATTTTAATAAAAAGGAATTTTTATCTGCTTGATAGTCTTAAGTACTGCAAATTTTGAAGAGAGCTGCAATTATAAAAGTAATGGGAATATCAAAAATTTTACTTGGAAGCACTTTTTGGCTTCTAACCGCAAGCTAATGAACAGCTGTAAGGGAATAATTCCCATTACCCTTCCCTGGTTTTGAATGTTCTCCAACAGGCTGGGATATTTATCACAGGCTGGTCTAACCTGCTTCACTTGCCCACAGTGGCAGCAGGGGAATGACCTGGTCACATTCCTTTCCCTAGGCAACTGTTAGAAATGCTCTGAACAAGGGATATGTGACAGGAGTCAGGCTTGCTCTGTTTAGAACTTCTCTTAGGAAGCTGTTTTCACCTGCAAAAATTTTCTTACCACTGAACTGAATGAATCATTGTCAATATCATGAAGTATTGCACCAGCTCTTTTATTTTCAAGAAACCTGGACTCTTTCACTTACTATTATCAGGAAAAGAAAGACTCAATGGCACCAGTTTAGTCTTTCACCCAATTGAGCTTGAAGGTTGACCAATACCACCAAATACAGTTAATCCAAGACCAATTGAAAGCAGTCACTGTCCAGAGTTAAGATCCAAAAAGTTATTTTTCAGAAAAAAGCCAGAACTTTAATAGTTTTGCATTTGTTAGCAATGAGTTGTAACATGAGTGTTCACAGGCTTTTAGAAGTGTTTCTTGGAGATAAAATTTGAATAATCTATGTGGTTTAATTTAAATAATTTATGCATAAAGCTCAGCAGACTTATAATTGTAATTATAATGTTCAGCTCAGCTGCAACGAGGTGCATTTGAAGTCTGATACTGATTGCACTGCGTATCTTATGCTCCAAATTTCATTTTGTTTTGAACAAATCCTTCTGAGCACAGGGAGATGACTCAGAGCTGCAGAAAAGTTCTCAAGTGAAGTTTTAGACAGTTTTTCCTCCACATTTATTATTATTATTTAAAGTCTGAAATCCAATATTCCATGCTTCTGTGCATTGATGATAAAGTAAAGGTGGCTGGAAAGTGCCCCCGGTCAGAGAAGAAGGACTTTTGTACTCTTCTTGTGAAAGAGCAGCTGTTCCCATCAATAATTTCCTGAAGCAATACTCCTGGAGAGTAAACAATATTTTATATGGATGACAGTGGAACAGAGTATGTTATTTCTGAAGTTTTTGCACTTCACTGTGGAGAATGGATTAACCCTCTGTGAGAAACTCAAGTGATACTTGCTTGAAATGAAGGGTTAAAATATGTTAAAGAGAAAAAGTCTTCTACAACAAAATGGTGTCAGCTTAGTAACCTGACCCATACTGAGTGTGGCATTGTGTTAGGAGCACTTCAGAAACTGCATTTTGAAACATGAGCAGACAAGGCTTTTTCTTATCCTTCATATTAATATTGTTGTTTTTGAATTTGTTGGAAAACATGCTTATATACAGATGCTAAGGGTAACAAGTAAATTTGTAATACAATTCAGGATGCTGGGCAAGTACAAGGGAAACAGACAGGCTTGTGTGCTGTTCCTAATTAACTTTTACTGCCAGCATTGGAGATTGAAGGGCTGTTGTTCTAACCTAGGAGGGCAGGCATTCTCACACTCTTTCCAGGAAGAGCTAAATGGGTAAATAATGTTCGATTCCAAGCACTAACAATCTGGTTATCTCCAAGTCCATTAAGTCCCTTGAGCAATGCTTCCAGAGGCCAAGTTGGAGACAAGAGAGCATGGTTATGGATTCTGCTGCTAATAATCAAGTCTCATAAGAAGCACACTTATTCAGACAAGCTTCAGGCAAGGACAGCGACCTCCAGAAGTTGGACAAATATGAAATTTCCATGGGTGAATGGAGAATGTGCTCCTCAATGTCAAAAAGAGGAAAAAGTTTACATCCACATATCTTTTCATGGGGAGTATGCTGCTCCGTATCATATTCTGCTGCCCGATAAGCATCTCTGGAAGATACTGACATGAGTCACTGGTTTACTCTTTCTGCGAGGACGGTATTTTGCTTTTTCCACCTGCACATGGTATTATATGTGATGTTGGTGGATTCCACTCATCTCTCGCCCACCCACATCAATAAGTACAGGATAAGGTCAGTAACCTTTCTGAAACATAAGTAGCCTAAGATTTCATACCTTAAAAATATTTCTTAAGAAGCTAGCTAAAACACTGAAGGAGAAAGCTTATGAGGAGAAAAGACAACTACATTTATCTCAGTCACGTCCCAACAAACTTAAATGTGTTAGCAGCAGTTAATCCAGATGGCTCCACAAGCTTAATATTTCAGTTAAAGCAATTAGAGGTGCACATATCTTTCAAGGCAGGAAAAGAAAGTAAGTACTTCTGTGTTGCTATCGTAATATGCAGACAGTATGCATTAACAAAGGAGCTGTCGTTCTTCCAGCTAACCCTTACAATAGGCTTCTGATCAATCTGGAAAAGAAACCACTGTCATTTTGGTTTAAGGCTGGAAGATGTCTCACTTGTTCCATTAAATCAGTTTTAGCAACATCAAGCAAGTATGAATAAGCAAGTAAGAACTTTCTGCTTCTCCACGGATTGACAGCATATTCCTGGAATGCTGTAGGAAGGACATTTTCAGTGTTCAGCACCAAAAGCCAAGTAACTGAAACCATTTAGGAAGTATTCTAAACATCAATATACATCCTGAAAACCTCAATCTCAACTCAAAGGCGCGAGAGAAAGTGCAGATCAAATGATGCTGTTAGCAATTGCTCTTTTTGCACATTCTCTCTCTTTTAACTGAATATTGTACTTCCCAAGAGCAGGATCTGAGCCAGAAGCCATTCTAACACACACAACCTGACCATAATTAAGGAAATTAATTTATTTCTCCTCCCAGAACACATTTGGAACCTTTGTTTTCTAAAGAGAGCTGCTGCAGAATCAGTGTGTAGAAAAATCGACCTGTCACAGCCAACAGTTTGAGAAGTAAGGCAAAGGGCTAAGAGAAATGCAGTGTTGCCACTACAAACAGGGAAGACAATACAGGAGGATCACAGTATAACCATAAGCAATGGAAACAAAGTTAAAAGTCAGCATTGCCTATGTACTCTGTTAACACACCAGGTAAGAGACCCAGCTTGAGTTACTCAAGCTAAGCAAGTTATTACATGCAGAAGGCATGCTATTTGTTCCAAACATACAGTACCTGCTTACAGTTTTAGAAAAAAGGAAGCTTAAATTATTAAAGCTAACAAAGGGAAGAAAAAGCTTAATTTTTCATTCTTGAAAAAAAATCACCAAGTGATTTAAAAATATACAGTACTATACAAAAATCTAAAGGCCACATGATTCCAAACTGCAGTATCTTTTCTTTTAAAAACACCCAAAACACCAAACCAACACAACCCTGACCGAGATTGACCTTGCGAGGTTCAAGCAAGCTTAATCTCCAGCTCTGGGCTCTTGAGCACTAAACATTGGGATGAATCCCTCACCCCTACCCCACTGGATTTGAAGCAGACTGTGGTCAGAGGCAACAAGAACAGGCTCATTGGATCCCTAATAAATGATGGAAAGACACCAGGGCTCCTTGTGTCATTGCCTCATTTGTTCCTTGCCTCATTACAAATATTGAAGATTTTGAGAAGGCTATTTGATTACTGATGCACAGAAGAGCAGTGGGAAGGAGGCAGAAGCGGGTAGCCTCAAGGTGAGGGTCCTAGTACCAACAAAGTCTTGCTAAACATCCTCTGAAGGGCTTGTTAACCTGAATTAGTTGAAGACTTCAGATGCTTAACTCCAGTGCCTCGCTAAGAAGCCAAGTCATCCTGACTGGATCCAGATACTAGGTCACCTCTGGAGCCCCATTTTTCTCCACTGATTAGCTGCAAAACATAGGACAAACAGGCTCTTCAGTTCAGCACATCAGCCAAGCCCTCCCTTCCCTGGAGTACTGAATACAAGCCACTGCGACTATTTATTAGGAACTTGGAAATACTATACATGAGTTCTAACACCACAATATAGTTGCCCCTCTCCATACACGGTACCTGCGAATGAGCAACTTCAGCAGGAGAACCACTTCCAGATGGCCAAAACAGTGATGTAACAGTTATCAGCATACCTTGTGATAATTTGAAATTTTGAATGTAAAGACAGCAACAGTGCGCATACAAACTCACAACAAATCCTATTTCAGTGAGTCAGTATCAGGATACCCCAGACTAAAACAATACCAGCTTAAAGAAGGCAAATTCTACAGCCTTTTCAAAAAGGTTACACGCCATCTGACCTCACTTCAGCACCTAAGAAAGCCATGCAACAAGTCATTTTGGAGCATATGTGCTCAAGTCTTTACAGAGGGTGAACTGTGCCTGGCAGGCTTGATTGTCTCCCAGGAGGTAATGATTATTTGTGAATGAAAGAGCAAAAGATGCCAACTTTGGCAAAGATTTCAACACTGTTTCCCAGAGGATTTCTTTACCCAAGCTAGGATCTTACAGTCTGGATGGGTGGACAACTAGGTAGGTGAATAGCTGGTCAGATGGTTTGCCAAGAGAGCTGTTACTGGGTCATCATAAGCTAGCTGAGGTCAACAAGTGGTGTATCACAGGGACCTACCATGTTTAACATCTTCATCAGCAACTCTGAGGAGGTGAAAGTGCTATGCTATGATGGCCCCAAATTGGTGGGACCACTGACATGCTTGAGGGCAGGGCTGCTATTTAGAGAGACCTAGAAGGGCTGGAGAAATGGGACAGCAGTGAATTATGAAATTCAGCAAAAGAGGAATCAGAGCTAAGCACCTGAGAACGAAGAGGTCCTGGCAACAGAGGCTGGGAAGTGAGAGACTGAGAAGCGAAGAGGGCTAAGAGCATCCTGGGTTGTATTAACAGGATCACATCCAGTAGGAGGAGATACCCTTTACTCAGTGGCTGTTATAGCATTAGATCAACTTCTGGGGGTGGGTGAAAGGGAAAAACACCAAGTAGTTAACTGGCAAGAATAAAAGAAAGTAATGTTTAAGAAAACAGTATTTGCTAAGTGCATTCCATTTTTCCAAAATTAAAGTAGTGTGAAGATTCAGATAATGAAGCAGATAGTCACTTGTTCCTGGAATTTAATGAATTGAACTCGATAGATACAGTGCTCTTGATCTCCAAGATAAGCAGCTTTATCAAAGAAGCCAGTCCAATAATCAAACAAGCAATCTGTGAGGAGTTAAAAAGGAATTAAGCAAGTAAAACCTTCAGAAGCCATGCTTCACTTGTTCAGCAGTCAAAATTACAGCTGCTGTAAGCTTTATAGCTTTGAGCCCCCTTCAAATCACGGTGATAATGCACAACAGGCATTAACCAGACATTTCAAAAAGGACAGTTTTATGTATAGATTAATTTTCATGAGAACTGCATCTATATGCTCATTTTTGCAAAATAAACCCTTTATCACTCTGTAAAAGCTAGGAAGTTGTGCCATACCTAGAAGTGAAGACTTACAGGAAAAAATCCTGCTGCTTCTAATGCTGTAATCATTTTTTTGGGAGTTCAAACTGTTTTGCATCATATTCTTCTGGCAATATTTCAAGATGAATCGATAGAAAAGTTAAAAGTATCAAACTGGTGGGAAAAGATTTTTTTGGATATCACAGTTTAAATGTGCAGTTATACTTCTCTTCCCCAGAAGAGAAATAGTTAAGGTCTAGAATCTGGAGTTAAGGTAGAACAAGTTAGGTTAAAAATCTTAATGAAAGCATTTACACAGGATTTTGCACCACTAACTCCATTGTTCTGTCAGCTTATTTAAATTATAATCAGCCTTAAAAACAGCCTGGCAAGTCAAAACAATCTGAAAAAAGCAGAGTACTCCCTCCCAAGACATAGATATTAGGTTGTAAAAAAAAAAAAAACAAAAAAAAAAAAAAAAAACCAAAGAATCACAAAAAACAAAAAAATAAAAAGGCAAAATACTTAGATGTCAGTACTATTCTGGCTTGTTTTTTTTTTTTTTTTTTTTGTCATTCCCCAGGTGTATATTTGTTCATTTGCTTTGGTGAAAAAGCCATCAGAACTTGCAGAGAGGGTATCCCCAAAAGTCTCTATTCACAATCTCTTTCAGCATGAAAAGAAAGCTGCCTGACAACGCGTGTTGAAGCCTGAGACACCCAGGCACTCTCCTGCAACAAAATCCACAACAGCATCCCACAGAAGAGCTTGCACGCAGGGCAAAATATGCCCAATACAACTCCAGAATGACATATGCTCGATAGAAGAACAGAATTCTAAACTCATGGCTTTTCTTTCACTACTCCAAAAACAATACTACTGTTACAGCCCATGAAGAGACAAGACCTCAGCTGTGACTTAGCAGTCCCTGCCAATCAAATCAGGTCTGTTCAGTCAGCAATTTCACCATGCTTCTGTAGAATTGCCTGAAACAAAACTAAGGATGCAACAAAAAAAAACAAAAAAAAAAAAACACCACAAAACACAACTCACCAAACCAAAAAATAGAAACCCAGGTTGGAAGGGAAAATATGACATGATAAGAAGTTATATTAAAGAACCTGACAACTGTGAACAGGATATAATTTCAGGATCTCAGGCCACCTGTAGCACAACTCACAGAACAAACACCTTGTTTTTAAATAGTGCGTACAGTGTGTGTCCCACAGCAAGCGTCTCATAACTGATGTCTGAAGTAACACTGATTGATGCCACTTCTCCAATTGTTTTCCAAATGTTCCTGTTTAATGAGGTGAGCTGCACAATGGCAGTTTGTTTACCTGCTGGCAACCCTTCTCTTTGAAGGGTCACTACTCTTAATTACAGCAGCACCTGCTTGCTGCTCTGCTTTTAGGTCTGTCAAGGTTTCCATTATAAACCCATTTTCAGATGTTTATTCTGTAATACCCTTCAAGTCCACTGTGGGCTGAAGTGTGGCTCACAAGGTCTTAGCAAGTTTATTTTTACTTTTTGAAGTAATCATGCCTGGCTTTCTCCACACACTGTAGGAATGCCATTTTCTGCTGTTTCATTGTAAGAAGGTTACACCTATCGTCTTTTTGTAAGGAAACATACATTCCTCAGGCAGGAAAACCTAAAATAGAAAGGATGATAATCTTGCAAGAAAAACTGGCCTGAAACAAAAGCAAAGTTAAGCATTCTGTGAGGGATGCTCTGAAAAGTAATGCCTCCTATTTTATTATGTCAGCCCATAACATCAGAGGCAGATGTTGGTGGCGCGGCAGGAGAGGTTGAGCCTTCCCACCAATACACCACTCTATGTTGTTGCCATGCGACAGATGGCAGAGGGGAACTCTGACCCATTGGTGTCTGACATGGAAGTGTGGATGGAGCAAAGGTGTGGAACTGAACTCCTCCATGCAGAAAAAAAATGACACCAGTGGACATTCATTGATGCTTGCTGAACATTGATGGAGACCAAACAGTGGATGCGAGCACAGTGAGGTGGTGCGTGGTGTGTTTCAGCAGTGGTGACACCAGTCACCTCTGCTGGTGCAGATTTTGACAAGCACGGCATACAAGCTCTTGTTCATTGAAGGCAAAAACACATAGCTAATGGTGGTGACTATGTTGAAAAATAGTGTTTGGTAGCTGAGAATTTTCACTATCAAATATGTTACCGTGCTCTTTGTATCTGTTGTAGTTTCCACAGAAATAAACCAGACGCGTTACTTTTGGAGCAACCTACGTAATCTCAAATTTCTAGTATTTGTTGGAAAGAGTTGCTTCACTACCAGTACTGAATACTGTCATGCCCAGAGCAGAACTAAATGCATGCTCTCAGTCACTGAAATTCAGGGCTTGTTGTATTCCTGTTAACTCATACTTATTACGGGCAGGTGACATAGAGCTCTGAACTACAGTAACTGAGACACCAAGATAGTTTTATTTCTCCCACCTGCCCCACAAGACAGGGGACAAAGACCACCTCAAAGAACTCCTGGGAGCTGAAAAGATAGGACAGAGCATTCTGCATATTCCCAGACTAGCCCATCAGTGGCTTCTTGCCTTCAAACTTGGCACTGATGAGACCATAAACTTAAGATTACAGAAACTAGGACTGCAGTGAACTTTTCCATATCCCTGGAAAGACCGAAGGGACACTTAATTTCTTCGTACATAAGATTCTTCTACATCTTTTTGACTAACTAGTTACCAGCAAACACTGGGATTTTACTATAAACAAGTAGAAAAGACCATAAATAAGTTCAAATATATACTGTTAATCCGCATCCAATATCTGGTTCATGAGACACCTGAATGATATTCAGTGATTAAAAACAATGCTCAATCATCACACCCAGTACTATATTTCATTTTAATGCTTTGGAATCACTAATACATTCATCCACACCATACCTATTATTCAGTTATATATTCAATTGAATTTTTAATACACTATGCAAAAAACTGCTGACAGTGATTATTTCTTTGAGTGGAATGTGAACTGTGACTTCAACTTCTGAACAATCCTTTTAAATACTGGACAGGCATACTCAAAGTGACGCTTTTTCTGCAGATGTTTTCCTCATTTTAAACCATTAGTATTTCATTGCTCTACAACTCCCTTAGTGCTTAAGAAAGGTCTTGTCCTTAACCATACCATTCCAAAGTTTTGTGGTAAGGGACTTAATAGTTTGTATACGCTGACAATTCAAGGCAGATTTGGTCATCGTGCAAAACAAGCTTTGAATGCATATACACATATAACACCAGCTGACTCTGACTGCTATTTTTTCTGATGTTGGCAGATATCACTATAATGCTGGAATTGACTGCAACTGCCTACATGTTACTACCAACTTGTGCTGTAAGAGACGCAAGAGACTCAAGAGAGCATAAGAGTAAAACAGAGCAAGGCTCTTAATTATGCTATCCTGTAGCTAAAGCAAAGAAGTAACTGTATACATTTCAAACTGATTTTTTCAAGTTATCTTACTCTATAGGCTCAAGAGCAATGCTATCTAGCATAACCAGTTTTAGATATATTTTAGAATATAATCAAATATTATGAGAAATTTACTGCAGTTTTTCTATCGACTTCAAAGGTAGATCAAGCCCCCTCTTTATTTGTAATGGAGATACCTTTAAGTCCTTCACTGTGGGAACTTTAATGGGTACAAACACAAAGACTGCTACCATAACAAAAAAAGCCAGCAAAAAGAGCTATGTTAAACAGTTACAATAGTTCAATGAAGTTGGGCCAAAACCCACCTCCACTGTAACCTTTGCTCCCAAAAGAAGGATTTAAAAAGCAACTACGTACGATTAGTGCTGCTGATCCCAGCCTAGACAAGCCCTTTATCAGGCCCTTTAAGAACCCCATCAACATTACATCTTTTTATTTTACTTCCTTCAAAAGACCTCAAGATCACATTTTACCACCACTACTCTGAATGCATTTGCAATGAGCAAATTGACTCTTGGAGGTAACCTGGAGAGCCTTGCTGTGCTTTCAAACCCTGCTTGTTACACATTTACTAGCAGATTTGATTTTGAGGAATAAACAAATCACAAAGAAAAACAAATGCAACGAACTCACCAGGATACAGCAGGTCCTCTGGGGAGCCCTGAGTTTTCTCCTTTTCCTCTCCTGGGTATCTGTAAATTGAGATACAGTTACTCCAAAGCAGTTGGGAAGGGGTCCCAGGCCAGCATGGCAACTCCCCCTAAAACTGCAGCTTTCCCTCAGCATATTGCTTCTCTGCTTTCTCCCCTGCTTTTTTTACAAGAAGGTGTTTTTCAGATCCCTCCCTCAAACCCCATGCAATCCCTCACCTCAGAAGGTGCAGGTTTCCCTCACAGCAGCTCAGCCTGCTCCTTGCATAGATGAGGCCTAACACCCTAAAATGGCGCCAGCTAGCACACCTGTCCCAAAGCCTACAGGTCTCACGTTCCTAGCCCCAAGCTCTACAAGAAATAATAAAATTGCCACGCAGAGGCAACACTGACTAGACAAAGCAAACAAAGCATCTCCACAACTGCCCAGCATTGGTGCTATTCCTTCTGCCTTACCTGCACCTCAGCAGCTCTAGGACCCACCAACACACATCACTCCTCACAAAAACGCTTCCTCTACTGCCCCTGAAATGGCCGCCACAGCAAACAACCCAGCCCCTTCTAGCACCTTCTTCCCGCCAAACGGCCTCAGCTGTGCTGGGGCAGCTGCACCACCTCCCCACAACTGCAGCCCATCAGCTCTCAGGGACCTCCAGCCCAGGTGTGCCATCTTTCTCATTTAAATGAAGTGGGCCCAGGAGGAGGAAATCAGTGTAATGATCTCAAGTGTTTCTCGGGGCTGTGATCTTTCATCTAGCCTGTTAAAATGTCATGGTTGACAGAGAACCTCTCTGCAATTTGAAAGGGTTTTAGTCCATTTTGGCTGGGGTTCCATGGCCTGACCTGAATGTCATGAATGTTATTTGTGATGCTGAGATCCCTTCACTGAAGAAGCATCAGAAGCAAAGCACTAGAAACCATATTAAAAACTACCTTTCATTGCCCAAGGAAACATGCTATCATTCCCTGAGAGTCCTCTCTGTACGACTCAAATCTTGCCCCATTTCAAGCATCTGAGGAAAGAACCTTAAAAAAGTACTGAGTTCCTACAAGCATTATCAAAATTGGAGCAGTTCATTCCCTTTTAGCACACATCAGCACGTTTGTAACCTGAACCAGCCATTATATGCTCCCTGATGGCTCCATGGCAATAGGGCTGTAGGCAAGATGGAGAGGTGGAGTGGCAGGGCCTGTGTCTGAGTCAAAGCAGAGTTCACTGATTTTGCCAGAGAAAGAACTTCTTTGTTTATTTGGATTTTTTTTTCTGATCTTTATCAACTCAAAAGACTTAGGCAATGGGTGTGTTTCCATTGAAAGATATTGTCATAGGCATATACGATGTCATACAGCATAGAAGTGAAGTTCATGCTGTCTCATGATAGTATGAGTGTACTTTTTTTTTTTTGAAGAAATTCTAAAATGTTTGCGAGACATTTCTGTTAAGTCTTTTTTAACAGAGAGAAGGCCAAAGCCTACAGTTCATTAACATAGTACCCTTGTCAGAAAATATTTACCTTCAAGATTTAAAGTACAGGCACTCTGGTTAGCAGAGACTGAATGCTTTTCTGATTCATACTATATATAATGAAAGCTTAATAAAATAGAGTATATCTAGTTCATGAAGTCTCTTGATACTGTGTTGTAATTTAGTCCACCAACAGCCTTTATTTAAAGTTGGATTCCATGAGTCTGTTATAATGAGCTAAAAAGTGCATGGATAAGCAGTTATTTCTGAAAATGTGGCTCCCTATCGATGTATATTTTGCACAGCCTGTATATCTTAATTGAATTGAAATGAGCATTGGGCCCTAGGGTTTTTTGGGTCTAGTGAGGCATTAAATACTCCAAAAGCACAATAAAAAATAAAATAAAAAAACCCCAACTTCTCCAAATTATTGAGCCTTGTTGCTTTAGCTTTGGGCACAACATTCCTACTCCCCAATAAAAATACACAAAAAACATTGCTTACAGTTCTACATAGTCTATACCTATAGTGTTCATACTTTTGTACTTAAAACTTTACATATCTTCTGCACCTTTGATGCACCCAACATTCTGTCCCATAAGTGCTTCTATGGTCTCTGATATTTTTTCATTTCATGCTCTTACTCTGGCAAGTGTGTTTAATTATTCTTTGCTTTTTGAAGTGTATACCATTGTCATCTGTGTTCAGATGGGGTTCTGTTTTACTTTCTACTTATCTCCATGGAAGTCTATTTCCACTGGTGTTGGATTAAAATCAAGTAGAAGTATTTTGAAATTTTTTTGAATAGTTTGTGTTGTGTAGATGATTTGCTCTCTTGGGCTGATACCAACTACCCGAGCAATGCTTAATAGTCTGAGTAAGTTACTGATTAACTTATTTTCGAATGATATTTGGAGACCCAAATGGGTTAGGCAATTAGAACAAAGATCTGAAGCCCAGGATGCTTACCCAAATTGACCTGAACCTCTGAATATTTTGTTCACCAATCACTCTTAGATAATACTATTAACTTTGTTACAGAGGGAGTATTATTGATTACTTTCCATTACCATGACTGTTATACTGTCAATCAAAAACAAGAAGCTTGATAACATTCAGACTCCAGCTGTACAAATGTTCTCTATTTGGGACTCATTAGTTCACTCCAGCTGGCATCTTTTCAGCCAGAAAGAAACACTGGTGTTTTCCTTCACTACAAACAAAATTCTATGAAAATATTTTGCATAAGCTTGCATCCCAATTAAAGATGATCTTTCTCTGAAAAATAATCAAAAGAACTCTTGTTTAGGCATTAGAACTGAAAGTGATGCAGTGTTAGGATATATCTTTTTTATTCTATGTTTTGGTAACTCAAGCAAAGATCACTGGTAGTGCGTGAAAATGCTCAGAGTATGGAATAGACTTGAAATCAAACGCTGAAAGACTTCACTGTGCTAAAGGGAGTTGTTGCTTGAAAATTAAGATATGTTAATTCAAGTGCCAAACAAAATACATTGATGGATTATAGTGCAGAGCTGGACAAAGAAAGGAAGGTCTACTGCTGTTATGCATTACTAACCTCATTTCACCTGTAAGAAAAAGAATATTGATTTCATTCATCTCGCTTAGTTGCTAGTAATACTGAAGAATAATTCTAGTTCAATGACACCAGCTGTACAGATTTCAGGACTATAGCAGAGGATGGCAAGAAGGGATGATACGATAGTAATAAATGTAATTTCATTAGAAGATAAAAAAATCAATCTGTCCTTAACAGAAGGTAGAGTGAGAGCTGTAGATTCTGTTTGCTCCTTAAACCTATGCCTTTGTAAATTCTGAGTTTTAAACTCTGTTTGATTTTGCATCGTATTTGTGCATAACGAGAACACAGACTGAAAGTACAGTGACACAGAACATTGCCTCTCGCAATCTACTGGTATAAATGAGGAGAAACTCTGTAAGTCAAGAGAGTTAATATAACTGTAATCAAGTGATGAAACAGTTCATAGGTGGAGAAATTGTTACATAGTTTACCAATATGGGCCTGATTCAAAATCATGTTGAAGTCAATGCAAAAATTTCAAAATTAGTAAGTTTTGGAGTTAGCTTCTATACACCAGAATACATTGAAGCAATGTAGATTTGTAACTGTATTTTTTGTGAAGAACCTCTTTATTTTTGGAATTTCAAGTTTTAAGATGTGAGAATTTTTTACTATTTCTTAAAGTAAGGTTTTATCATCTTATTTTTCCATCTAAGGACCCAGTGTAGGACAACTTAACCACATGAATAGTCATCTTGAATCTAATGAGATGTTCCATGGTCTGTAAACATTTCTGTAAATTTCTGCCACAATGACTTAAAGCAAAAGATCAGATACCATCACAAATGACAGGGAATGAATGTATTTAGATGTTCATTGTTTTTGGTACAATTCTAAATGGTTACTTTCAAGGACACCACGACATTTGATTTAACAACATTTTCTGTTGAAACTGGAATTTCTTACTATGATGGGTTTCAGCTTCATGTCAGTTAAGGACATTCACACACTATCTACATATTAGGTGTCTGAAGTAAAAAGTTATAAACCATCTTACATAGTCTTATTTTCCTACAAAGGCACAACCAGTCCAGTTTATCAGAATATGACCACATGCATATGAACAGTAAGCAGAATGGACTGACACACTGTGTTTGCTCATGGTTGCCAAACAGATATGGAGAGGAAAAAGGCAGAAAATAACCCTTTAAGGAAATCCTGAACATATAAAAATATATCTGAAACCTGAGCATTTTCTTAATTGTTTTGAAACAATCTCTTAGAAGTACAATTCCATGGTTTTGGTTTAGAGTCAGCTTTTTCAAATGAGTAAATACGAGACAAAAGTGTGATTTCAAACCAAAAGATGAGGGATTTAGTCTGTGTAGATTCATCAAGATCAACGTGAATCAAACTTGCACATAAATTCTTCTGTGTGCCCCTGTTTCATATAGAACTAGATATTTATCTTACTATATTTACTCATATCCAAGTTCAGTGTGCTGTTTTTCTCTTGCCGCCAGTGGGGAAAAAAAAAAGTCACACCCCTTCTATCTCCTTGTGGATTTACATTTTGTTCATCTCACATATTTTTACATCTTACATTGCAAATTTGGCTTCTGTAATTGTGAATCTCAGATAAAGTCTTCATTTTTTGTTTGTCTGCCTGGTATAGATTCAGAAAACAACACTTCTTTGACTTCATTTTCAGAGATTCTGAGCATCCCAGAGTTTCACTGAAGCAAGAAATATTAGTCAGGCCAAGAAAATATAAATATTGTGCTTAAATTCATCTTGAGGCACCATTACACCTTGTGCAATAGATTATTGGGGAATGTCCTGATCTGTGGATAGCCCCTTCCATGGTATCCAATACCTCAAATCTATCTTTCATAGAGAAGCTCATACTGATATATCTCAGAATCTGATAATGGTAGCAGGGGTCATTTAACTTTTAAAATGCACTTTTTACTCCGAAACAATGCTAACTCTTTAGGCAGTGGCATTCAAAGTACAGCAAATGGAATACGAAAATTATTGTTTCCTTCAAGGCACCAAATGGAGCTTTGATGTTTAGATTCCTAATTATCTAAGCTATTGATAACAAGTATTCTTTGACTTTCACGATAACTGCAAGGAAATAGTTTGGGTAATGCTAATATTTATAATCTGCTGCATTTTGCATTTTGTCACAAAACATTTAATTGCTTGGTCTGGCTCTACAAACAGTGAAAACAAAACAAATAAGCCCTGATTTTGGTGGAAATGTTATGCAGTTCTTCCTACGTCATGCATCAAATTGCAAGATAACTAGCTCAGCTTGATGAAATTGTTATTGCTGTGATTCAGCTATTAAAGTTTACTTTCTTATTTGCAAAAACTGCAAAGTAATTCAAATTTGAACAACTTAAAGAGAATATACAGAGCACGGGAGGAATGAGGGAATGGGAGAAAGAGGGAGAATGAACAGAAGAGCAAAAGCTGAGGCAAAGTGCATTATTGGTGGATTCTGCCAAATAGCAGAAAGGCAGTTTCCATCCAAAGTTCTGTTTTCCTATTATTCAGAACTGTGGCTGCAGTTGCCCCCTGGTAACCCAGCATGACAGCTGTACAAACTTCACTTTAAAACTTGGTATTTCACATATTCATCTGGCATTTAAGCTCCATGAGGTTCCTCTTGAGTGGATTAATGCATATACCAAGCAGTTTGCTCTGGAATGGTAAAAATCCCATAAAGGTCAATCCATATCTTCCAAAACACCATTAGATCAGAATTAAAAACTCTAAGCTAATGCCGGTAGCATTAGCCAAACCAAAATGCCATTTACTGCCCTCTGTTCACCACTAGAATGTATGATGAGTGTTAGTATCTGCCAGAAGGCTTCTGATTCTAAGTAAGTTTGTGGTAAGTTCCCTCCTGGAAGAATCTTAACTCCCAGAAATATGAAAATACACTGAAAAGGAACAGCATGACTTTTAAAATGTCTTTAAATCATACACGCAAACATGCCATTTCTGGCCACCCCTTTGTTTCCCTAGTGCATCCCCGACAGTATCAGCATATCTGAAGAGACCAAATTATTTAAGTCTGAAGAAGATCTGTGTTGCTGCATCCTTCTGGGAGACAGGCTGCAGACTGCTTGTTGTATCTCTATTATCACACAGTTCTTGCACAGAATATCTTGTAGATATCTACAGCACTTCTGTTACAATTTACTGAATCTTTTATATTGGAAAATCCAGTGTCACTGGGGGAAAGCATTTACTCAGACAATGCTTGTTAATTCAAAAATGAAAGTCTCTGATTAACACAGTGGAAGTGTTACTGCAGTCCTCAACCCAGTTGTCACTGATAGAGATTCCAGTGCTGATTAAAACATGAAAAAGACCTCTGTTGCCTTGCTAAACAGGACCTGGGCAGTCAGCCTGCAACTGCCATCCAGCTGAACTTGCTAGACATTGGCAAAAGATAGAGCAAGCTAAAGAAAGTTTCTCAAGCCCGTGCAAGAGTAATTTCCTTTCCATCTGCCATTGTGGAACATAGTTTGATTTTCCCAGCCAGAAAATCTTTTGAATGCCTGCAAGGATTATGCCTTCATAGTACCACTTGGCCTGTGGTTCCTCTGAGACCATTAGCAGCATGCTTTTCAGGAGCTTTTAGTTCAACCACTTCCTTTAGAAGTACCACCATGCTATAATTTTGGTGCTGCCAGTTGTTTAGTGTAGAAGGCAAAAGGCACTGTACTTATGTGAAGCAGCTGACTGCAATGCTAATTTGAGATGCTAGTTTGATTTATAAAACTCATAGGTTCATAGGACACCCAGTCCAGACACCAGCGTGACTTCTTCAGCAGTATGACCAATTTCTTTTTCCATCTTTGTTTTGCCTCTCCTTTGCCTTTGCACCCACAACCAATGAATTCATCATATCTGCTGTTCCGTCAGTCCTCTTAGTCTGAAAAGGTTAACGCTGTGGGGAACAGGGTCAGCTCAGGAGTGGGTGATCTAATCTGAACTAAATTGGAACTTGAGCTATGACATTGCAGTAAGTGATATCTGAAGCTGAAGGATTACATTTAGGACACAAAGATGATTAGGCGCCTGGCGCATCTCTGTTATAAAAGGAAAGGCTGAGAGACCTGGGGCTGTTCAGCTTGGAGGAGAGAAGACTGAGGGGGAGGTCTCATCTCTGTTTATAAATACCTGCAGAATGGGAGTCAAATGGATGAGACCAGGCTCTATTCAATGGTGTGCAGTGACAGGACAAGGGGGAATCGGCAAAGGCTGAAACACAAGAAGTTCCATACAAACATGAGGAAGAACTTTACTGTGAGGATGACAGAGCACTGAAACAGGCTGCCCAGAGAGGTTGTGGAATCTTCTTCTCTGGAGATATTCAAGATCTGCCTAGACACTTTCCTGTGCAACCTACTATATGGAACCGGCTTTAGCAGAAGGGTTGGACTAGATGATCTCCAGAGGTTCCTTCCAACCCCTATGATTCTGTGAAAAGAAGGTTTCTAATCTTCAGAGGAATCAGATGTGGGAACAGCTTTCTAATAAAGCTTTGTAATAAATCTAACATATTAAGCTTGATTGGTTTATTATCATGGCTAATGACAATAGCTGAGATTGATAGTTCAAGGGTTTTCCAGAATTGAATCCTGTTTTGCCATCTCTGTGTACTGAGATCCTTGATGAAACAAAATTTCCAAGAAAAAATTTTACAAGAAAACCCATACAGAAAATATTTTTTGACTATGTGCTATTCTCCTTAGCAAACTCAAATGCAGATGCCTGTGCAAAGCAAGCCACGTGCTGCTGTTCACATTTAACTATATACTCTTGCTGCAGAAATCAAGCCTAATTCTGGGCTTTCATGGCACCAGGTGTCTTCTGTCACACACAACAGCAAATGAGACCTCTGAATCTTTGTTCAAACGTATCACTAAAATATCTCACAATTAAATGAAGGATACCACTGCCGTGCACTTTAGGGTATGTTTTCTGCATTTCTGCAATACATCTGCAGCAGCCTTTGAGTTTGCTACATTTAGGATGGGTTCTGGAGAGGATCAGCTGTGCTCCCTTCTCTATATACGCTCTAATTTTAACTAGAAATATAAACTACTACACGCAGATTCAGCATGAGCTTTGGAATGAGTGCAAAGAGGCACATTATTACTAACACTGCCTTATTGTTAGCATTATTGATTGTGTTGATAAAATGGTCATAATTACTCCAGCCCATTTTTCATTATGCTCTTCATTGTTATTTAATTTTCAGTTCTGTACCTCTTTAGACACTTATTTAGAAAAAAAATATAGGACATTTATCATGGTACTGCATTCACAGACAAATATGCTTCCTTTGATTAACTCCAATTTTTCTGGTGGACAGCGTTTGTTTAAGCAACAAGTGCTTTCTTTTGTGTTGTTTTATTTGTGTGCCACTGGGGCAATTGCTACTTCCTGTGTTTAATTTCTGCATTACCTGCCTCATCGTAAGTCTTCTTGGAGTCAAGTTTATGAACTATCTATTGGTAGTAAGAACAATAGAAGTAATAGTACTTCATAACTTTTTGTTAGGAACACGAAAGATATTGCACAATTCATTGGATTCTGTCTCTGCTGTAGGCTTGACAGTGAGCTAGTTGAGTTTTAAATCACTTATTTGTACTGGGTTCAGTAGCTAACACATTTGGAAGTCCAGTCAATTTCTTAAGCTATATTAGCTTAATGAGGCATATGTAGGTCCCCATAGCCTTTGCACTTATATGGTGATTTTGTGATTAATACTAATTAATGACACATCAGTGCACATTTGAAGTGAATAATGAAAATTATCATCCAACCCTGATAATGAATACACCAAAGCAACATTCAAGTGAGGCATCAGAGAGGGAAAAGCTAGAAAAACATGCCTCAGTTTTCTGCCATGGTAAGTTGAAATCAAACAAAATTTGTTTTTACATTGCAGAAGGCCCCAAACAGATTTGATTGATTGCTTCAGCTTTCCCAGCTTGCTGTTCCTTCTCTCTCTCTCAGCCTCTTCTTCTTCTTTTTTTTTTTTTAACTGCAGTCACAATGATGTAGGAATGGAAACAAGCAGTACGTAAAGGTACCATAAAGATGGGAAATGCAGATGGTAACAGAACTTACTTTTCTTTTCTCAAACTGGTCATAAAGAAGTGGGACAGGGGATTTGACAATATTCGTTGAATGGGAACTAATCAGGGGTACACTATGTGCCTTAAAGCATGCCAGTATTTTAGGAACTGAAGCTCCTGTTCCTATCCCTTCTCTTTAGGTAATTTACTGTGCCAGTTCCTATACTATGCATTTGAATTTCATCCATAATAAAATTAAAAGATACTGTAATGGTGCTTTGCACTTCTGTCAAACTTTTTAGCCAAGGACCTCAAAGCACTGTTTTATTCTTATCACATTTCCAGAAGATGTGTTTACCCAGGTATCAAGGTACCAGGGAGCCTACTTCACACAGCCTGGCCTTTGCTACAAGTGCCTGTCTTCACTGTGGTGGAAAGCTAGGGGAATGTTTGTCAGATGCTTTGTTCTCCCAATAATAGCCTTTGTTGTGTCTGTGGATAGTTCAGGGTACATGGACCATTAGAGAATATCTATGCCTGACCCTGGTGCCTGCAAATGGACTTGCCATCCTTCTCAAGTGGAATAAGCCTGTATTCTGTGGTACAGGAACACATGCTTTTACTTTCTGCTGAATTACCAGTGCTCAATGATGCCCTGTATTTCTCTTTCCTTTTGTGTGTTCTTATGCCTCTGAGAAATGTCATGGGTTTTTATAACCGTAGGGGAGAGATGGGTTCTGACATCAGGGAGAGAGACTGACATATATCAGCCATCAGCATGTCATGGGCAGAGTGGGCTGAAAACAAGAGGGAATACACACATTCTGACTGCATAGCCCTGCGGACAATAGTGCGGGATGAAGCTTTTGGCAACAATGGTAGAAACTATTATTTAGTTGGATAAACAGTCACAAACCTGCACAGCTCTGTGACGCTTTTTAATGGAGTCGCACAATAGCTGTACATGACAAAAAAGTAGAAAAACCATACAGGGAAAATCTCAGATACTTTGAAGTCAGTAAAAAACGGTCCTTAACTTGAATAGGCCAGAATTTCACTTTGAAAAGATGGCAGAATCATTGCGCAAAAGAAAAGGGTAGATTGGAGAAAAGAAAAATTTCTTACAGTAAAATTTAACAGACTGAAAAATAGTTTCCTGTGAGAAATGTCTGAAATGCTATTCCATGAGGTTATTACAATTTTCTTGGGCAAAGCACTTGTAAATATACTGCTATATGCTGGATGAACTAATAGGCCTTTTTCATCTTTTCACTTTTACTACACTGCTGTAATAAAAGACACAAAAATCAATTCTTTCCAGTGATTCAAGGAATTATTTCACTTTATGGAGCTAGAAATATGCCAATTCACTTGGCCATGTCCCTTTAAGGTGACATTCCAATATAGCGTGTTAAATTATTCTTAGTTTGAAAACTTGTACCAGCCTTTTCCTACGTTCAACTCACTTCACATACTTTTGACAGAGATTGTACAATTGTTGTTTGGTATCTTAGCTGGTAGAGAGCAATGGTTTCTGGATTTCATTCTATTTTTCCTGCAATACAATCACAGAGCATAAATATCATGCACAGATTTGCTTTTTTTAATATGTTAGTGATAGAAGGACTGAGACAGGAACCCTGCTTCTGTGGAAGGAATTCTTTTCTTATACACCATAAATGGTGAACTGTGTAATCTTCCGTTCCTGATGAATGGAAATTTAGGAGAAAATCTTTCAAATAACTCAATTTTAAATAGAATATGGTTAAGCTTCTTAGGTGTTTAATGAAATATGACTGGTAGTGTGTCTTTACCTAAAAAAAAACTGAAAAAATGGCATCTCTCTGCTGTGATGAAGTGCAGAGATCATAAGTAAAGCAGAAATGACCTGCAAGCTGAATGAAGGCTTTGCCTCGGTCTTAGCAGTGTTTATAACATTGGTTATTCATTGCAAATATGGAAACCCCTTCTAGGAGAAACTGAAAGAAAGACAGAGAGGCAACTTTTGTGAGGGGACTTGATAGGCTTAGTGAAGGTGATGAATGGTATGTATATGTTTATTTTTAGTCTTTGTGAATGTGAGGGCAAGACTTAGCTGCTGGTAAGGTCTCCTCTGACACTGATTTAAAAAGACTGTAAAAATGAGGAGTTAAGATGGAAGTATGGCCAATGACACTGGTGAAATTCTGACCCCAGCAAAGTCAGTTTGAAATGCAGATTTGATGGGGCCAGGATTTTACCTTAAGTAAAACAAAGATATTTCCAAAACGTACATTTTATCTGCTAATGTGGAATATCTAGTGGCAGAAACACAGATCATCAAAGCCTTCATTTGCTTTGTGTGGGTTCGAAGTACATCGCAGTTCTATGCATTTCAGCACATCGCTCTCCTAGAGCCAGTGGTTTATTTTCTTCTGCAAAGAACTTGTAGCCTGCTCTGTGAAGGTGGTGCTACACTGTACTAGGCTGCTTGTTCTAGTGATACAATAATAGACATTGTTCTAGCACAAAGAAAGTGATTAATTAAAATTTAATCAGTTTACTGAATACCCTGGACATTTTTAAAGGAAGATGTACTTGAACAAGAATGGCTTTTACTCACAAATTCTACTTTTTCTCCTTAACTACAAAGAAGAGCAATTAGGTAAGCTCAGTAAAAAAAAAAATTAAAAAAAAATAAAAAAATAAAAAATCACTTTAAATTTTATATTTAAGAGAGAAAATCTAGTAAGAGGCCATAAAAGAAAGAGCTAGATGTATAAATGCCAATAAAACTTACAAGGCAATTTACTGTGGTGTGAAGCTGATTTCTGCATAGCTAGGTCCTTAGTTTTTATGCTCACTCAAGCTGAATGACATGCAAAGCTGAAGTGTGTACCTAAATCCTGATGGTTTCACTGGGAAATATAGACAATCTTAAAGCTAACAGGTGCTATCAGGAATAGAATGGTCTAAATTATAGTTTTTGAACACATGTGTTTAGTCACAGATATCGATGTTCCCTAGAGGATGACATACTCTTCTCCGAGACTGGAGGACTGAGGAACAGGAGGAGAGACCTCTACTTGCACCTCCCATTGTTCTGGGACTGCATACTTATAGCAGTGTAATTTAAATTCAAGAATATATCCTAGAGATTTTGTTTTTAATCTATTACAAAGTCAGTCACATATGAAAAGTACTGAACTTATGGAAGAAGAGTTACAGTCAAAAAGCCCTTTAGCTTCTCTTTTCTCCACCACAGGAAAATAAATCCTTCCTCCTGTGATTCTAGGTCACTGTCATATTTAGCAGAGTTAAAGCCAATTTCTTATTACCATTTGGTGTTTTTTTGATACCACAACTCCTAAACATACCTGTCTTTTATCTGAAGATGAGGCTCACATGCTGTGGACCAACAAGGACAACTATGGCCAGCAATCTGATGTTGTCTTGTATGTCTAAAGCTCAATGTGGAAAGTCCATTACTGAGTCTTCAAAAGTAATTTCAAAATGCAAATGCACTGGCTAACAGATTGTTGTCTCAGAAGGATAGGCAATTTCCTTACCCCATGCTCATTTATTTTTCATAAAGAATGAAATATGGGGCAGAGTTTTATTTGTTGACAGTTATCAGCACTAACTCAGACTCAACACTGACCTAAATTCTTCCTGCTCAGGAGCACTGAAGTAGAAAATAATGAAGGCAGTGTTGTTTCTCAAATGCAAAACTTGAAATTGCCGGAATGTCGGCAAGTTTAAGGCCTCTACTTCTACTCTACGATTCCTTACTATAAATTCCTATTGTAGAAAAAATTTCCTATTTGCTAGGTATTACTGTACTGAAATAAATACCATAATAGAACAGTTTATCTCCTTTTTATTTTTCTTTTTTCTTTTTAACCCCCCAAATCTTTTTTTTTTCATAAAAAATATTCTGAATATCATTTATGGAAGAGTAAGAATCCACAATTTTATTCCCAGTCATATATTTTTTAATTTTCATGTGCATTGGAATTTAGTGCTGAAGCACAGCATTATGGAGTATCTGCAAAGAGTTGGTTGGTGCTGATGCTGTCTTGCGCATTGCTGTTTGAAATTAATCATTTGGCCAAAGTAAATGTTTGAAACTTAAATGGCTGAATCCTCCGCTGCTTTCTTTACGAAGGTGAATATTTTTATGCCAGAGAAGATTCTTGTTTATGATGTTTGGTACCTTCCTAATGATGTATCATTTTAAGGAACATTTCTCTGAGAAATGACCTCATTAAAACTGGTGTTAGCATGTGTCAGCGCTTCTAACAATATTTAGCATCAGCAATAGCAGTCTTCATCAGTGACGTTTTTATTTTACTAGAATAAAATACTGTGCCTAATAGTAATTAAAGCTCTGTGTACAGCTTTGACATCTCAGCAGGAAATCCCACCTTTCAACGGAGAGGTTTCAGGGCAAGATATAAATAAAAATATGGCAACCTCCCAGTATCATTGTACCCTCAGGTTGGTAGGCAGCCACTTGTCTCATGTACTGTCTCTGAATGCCAAAATATCTCAAATGTCTTTCTTTTGCTGCTTCTCTTCCTTCATTGTATTTACTGTATTTGGCCAACAACCGATTTCACTCTGACATTAGGGATTTTTCTCCTATGCAGGGAGCTGTCTACCTGTCAAAGATTTCTGTTCAGTCCCCGGGGGTGAGAGGAGAAGAACAGTGTGACTGGAGAAAGTGAATTGCTCGGGAGCATTCCCCACTGTGCTGAATCCAATACAGAAATACAAATGAGAGCAAATAGCATAGCCAAAGACTGCCAGCACTGTGCTGCTTGGAGCTTCTCTACACAGAACACAGGCAAGCTTGTCTTCCCTGGCATCCATAAAGGCCAGGAACAGCCCGTTGTGTCTAGTGGTGGTGTTAAGGTATGTTACCACAGCGTTCATCGGATTTCATCTTGGAAATAAAAAATACATGCTATGCTTTTTACTTAAACTTCGTGACGTACCTGAAAAAAATTGATTTTTTTTTCTTTGCTGTCGGAGGATTTTAGAGAGCTGCATATCAAATTAAAAATGAATAATCAACTCTGCCTGTTATTGATGGCCCTTTTGATAGTATGAAAGTGCAGGAGAAAGTATGTGTTCCATAACAGTTCAGTGTGCATGGAGAGATGTTGCCCTGTTTCTGGACTAAATGTCTGGTGTTATTCTGCTTCACAGGGCAAAAATTACATTTTCTCTACATGTTCGGTCTAAGAAATGGATGGTGAAGGTCCTGCATGAAAATGCAACACCTGAAATTGCACACTCCTGGCAAGTCCCCTGCTATCCACAGCTAGATCGAAGATAGGTCTGAACAATGCCTTTCTTTTATTTTCTCCAAACAGCTACCGTACACATGGAAAGTTGCACATGGCTTATGTATCTCTCAGCGTATCTATCACTGGTTGTAACCCATGCATGTTTCATTTCCCATTCAACTATTGGTGTCAACTTCAATAAAAGGGTATTCTTACCGTAAGAGATTCCTCGTGGTACTTATCCCTTGTACTGGTGCTACCCAGATGCGATGCTGCTCAAGGGAGGTCTGGGCTGTGTCAAGGGGATGTGCAGAGAGATCCCCACTTCAAAGACAACTCTGAAGAAAAGGAGCAGAGGTGAGGGTTAGGTGTTCTGCTAAAACAGCTTGATGCTATGTCTGTGCTACTATACTTAGCTACTTTTCTGTAAGATAAATTTTAATACAGTTACATTTGGGAAATGTAAAAGAACATGACTGTATTGCATGGAGTAGGTGGTTTCATATGCTGTAGAAAGTTCTGCTAATAGAAGATGTCACTTTACTACTGTAATTTTGTATTATTCATACTTGCATATTGAATTTTCACTTTTCATATTGTAATTTGTATTTGATCTCATTATTATACTTTCCTAGACTGCCATACCTCACTGGGGAGCTGTTAGGTTGAGTATTTGGTCTAGTTTTATTTTCTTGTTCCCACTGTTCCCTTCAGAGGTGCTGTTAAGCTGAGAATTTGGTGTTCTATATTTTTAATAATTTGTATACCTCAGAGGGCTCATTAGATCTTTCTACTTCAGAGTGTGTGTGTGTACGTATAGAGGTTGATAGATAGCTAGATATACATGCATATACATTTGTTTTATGTTTGTTTATTTAGGAGGTGAAGGTAATGAAGTCAGGTATATAAAGCAAGAAACTTAAATATGTCATTGCTAATTAATTAGTTTTGAAATAAGGAGCTTATATCCCAAGTTGCTTTGAAAATCTGGCTACTCATATGCTTAGCAAAGTATGGATTAAGGCATTTAAATATTCGGATTTTTATGAATGAGTAAACTACTCATCTACATGTAGGTATACGCGTATATTTAAAGTTACATGAATGTATAAACATTTCCACTTCATGGAACATCAATATAATACAAAGACAATTCTAGGATGCTAATGAATACTGGAAAAGGATAGCCCTGAAAATAATGCAATTTATATTTTGAAAGTTGAAATTCTATACCCAGAGTTTAGCACTCTTATGGTTGTTAGCTATTGATATTATTATTAATGTCTCTGTAACATTGGGAAATCTGTATCCCATTTGCAACCCTATTGAGCTGTGAAGGATCTGTAATATGTAGGTCACTCCAAAAGTAATGCCTCCTATTTATTTCTGTGGGAACTACAACAGATGCAAAGAGAACAATAATACTATTTCATAGAGCAAATTCTCAGCTACAAAACAGTACTTTTCAGCACAGACACCACCATTAACTGCACGAATTTTTGCCAGCAATGAAAAAGAGCCTGCATGTCATGCTCGCAAAAATCTGCACCAGCCGAGGTGACCCACTGTTGCTGTCACCACTGCTGAAATGCACCACCTCACTGTGCTCACGTCCACTGTTTGCTCTCCGCAAGCATTCAGCAAGTGTTGATGAATGCCAACGGGTGCCATTTTTTCCACATGGAGGAATTCAATTCCACCCCTTTGCTCCATCCACACTTCCAGGTCAGACACCGTTAGGTCAGAGTGCCCCTCTGCTGCCATCTGTCACACGGCAACAACGTGGAATGGAATATTGGTGGGAAGGTTCAACCTCCACTGCCATCCTACCAACATCTGTTTCTGACATCGTGGGCCAACATCATAAAATAAGAGGCACTGCTTTCTAAGCACCCCTTAGACAATCATGAAAAACAAATCAACCCTTTCCCTAGAAGTTCCAGTTGTTTCTTATGCTCACTGGGCAAAAATTCTTGGCTATTCTGTATGTGTGCATATGCACAGAGAATCTTTGTTAAGTCTGACACTTGTACAGCAGTATCTCTCTTACATATCCCAATTGTGTCTTATTCTTTTTCTGCCATATTAAAAAAAAAAAAATTCCTTCCTCATCCATGCAGTTGCGGGACTAAAAGTCAAAAGTCGAGACCAACTTTTGCAGAAGGTAACTAGCCTCACTAAGCCCTTCCTTACGGCTCATTGAGTAGCCTGTTTGGTGAATTGTTCATAGTTTTGTTTCATTGTCAGAAAAACTTACTGGAAATCTGATGTGAGCCTGAACTCTAATTCCATGTGAAAAAACAGCATTATCAGATGGAAAAGAAATTAATTTCATGGCAAATGACACATTATTTTTCACTGCAGGGCTTCCTTGTTATGATAAAAATGGCACATAAATGGCACAGCTCCCCTGTGAACAAAATGAGAAAGCTCTGAGGGGCAATTCTTACCCGAAAATAGACCATCATTTTAGACACATTGCAGGTATGAAAGTCTCCAGAGCATATTGTAATCAAAACCCCCCCAAATCTATGTGGAAGATGTTATACCCATTGCATGGGTAAGCAGGTGAGGGCATTCTAGTGCAATATGAACTCTCCTTGAAATCATCAAATGGACTTGTTTCAGTCAGGGAGAAGTCATTTGAGGATTGCTGTCCTACTGCCTGCTTTCCTGCTACAGGAAAAAAATGAGCAGATCAGCTCCCATCTGTTTTTTCATCCACCACTACTGTGTTTAGTTGTGTGCATAGGAGTGCTTCCAGCCTCCATGGTACATTGCTGGCATTGCTCAGTATGGAAATGAAATCATGCACCTGGGAAAGACAGCGCAATCAACACTGGTTACATTACAAAGAAACATTCTCCTCCATCACTGAAAAATGTTTCTTGTGCAAGAGACTCATTGGGACTCCAATGCAATGTCAGATTCATTCTGTGACTGTCAGTGTTAAAAGACTCAGTTCTCTTCATTTCTGTCACAGAAGGAAAGATATTTTCATGTTTTTAGTAGACATCTTTTGATACTACAAGCAGTCTCTGCCGTTTCCAAGCAGTTGGATTCACAAAGCTGGAAATCAGGAGCTGCATGGTGTTTGGTGATGGTCTGAGATCAGAACCAGACGAGTGTTGCTCCCTGCATGGGGATGTTAGCTCTGCAGCACATCTGATGTATGAGTGTTTGTCTCTCGGTAGTTCCAGATGGGTATAAATCTGGGCTCTCAAGATTTGGAGAGCTACATTTGTCAAGATGGCGTTGTGAGAATATTAGCTGCTAGCTGCTAAACTCAACATTCACCAGGAAGGCTGCTCTAGATGCTTCCTGATAAGCTATGTGAAATGTTTGTCATTTTTGCTTTTCTTTTTTCAGAATTTCTTCCCAGTGTTTATCT
Organism: Penelope pileata; assembly: GCA_013396635.1. Lineage (NCBI taxonomy): Eukaryota > Metazoa > Chordata > Aves > Galliformes > Cracidae > Penelope > Penelope pileata. The sequence continues at coordinate 540,274 of WBMW01000797.1, forward strand.
TGTCTGGGTTTTAAAACTACATTTGCTTTAAGCTTTAAGAAATAAGATGTAAGTAAACAACATAAAAATCAACTATGTGATTTAGACATTTTTTACTAATTGTCTTCAGATTTTCTCATTGCTGTAATAGATAGATTTCTGAATGTCTACAGTCTCTTAAGAACAGTCATCTAAGTGCATTGATTGTCATTTCATGTTCTTGAATATGAGATTTAGCTGTAAGCTTCCTGCAAAATCAAGCAAGTGCTCTCCCTTGTGCTGCCTATGTGTGTACGGTATGCCAGGATGTACGGTGTCATCAATCGGTTTATTACCACTTGTTCTTTCCAAGCTTTTGATTGCAGCCATAAACCCCAGAAGGACTCATTAAGCTTTTTTTCACTTTTATCTCCATGTACTTGGAGATTGCTTAAAAAATAAAGGTTTTAACCTCAATAAAACTTTCTTGAACACATTTTGAAAAACAGACCAGGTCCTAATTGAGCAGAATCTTTGGTCTTTCAAAAGATGCTTGGGTCTGCATGCATCCTGTCATTAACTGGAGGCTCTCAGAGTACGGGAAAAGATACAGTGGTTGAATAAAAAAACAGGATAACTCTTTGGTTTGAGCAAAGCTGGCCAGATTTCAATGGAATTTCATGATGTTAAGCGCAGCTAGACATTAAAACCCAAACTTGGAGGATACGATGTACAGTCTGGAGAAATTTTGTGACACAATGATTTCTGCAGGTTACGATCACCTGCAGGAAAAGAGGAAAAAATGTTTTCTAACTTGCATTTTGTAGGATAAGGGAGCGTATGCATTTATGGTGCCATGCTATGCCTATGGCTCCTTCTCTTTGGCATCTCCTGCTAAAATATTCCGTGTTTCTCGGTGTTTTCTTTCTTGCTAAACAATACATATTTGGGCAGGAACTCAGCCAGTGTGAATTGGAATAGCTCCATTGAAAGAGATGCATTTATGTTAATTTGTACCAGTTCAGGACTCTCCTCATGTACCAGGGCTGTGCAGTCCTTTGAAAAATGACAGCAATTTTTGGTATAATAACAGAATGCTGTTCTTTGGGCTATGGAAAACAACTCAAGCTTCATACAACATTATGTTCAGTAAAAATATTTGGCTTTGAGAGGATGGTGTTGATTTCTCCTACATGAAAGCAGTCTGACTTCTGTAACAGCTTAAATAAATTACTTGTTAACATTTACAGCTGTTGACTTGTTCACTCATCACATCACAGCGGATCAGTGTCAGCAGGAGTGAAAATTATGTTCCAGCAACTGGATTTAACAAGACAGAATTAATTCTGGAAAGCTGAAACATTTAGTTACATGCTGTTTCCTGTGAATGAACCACTGTCCGCAGCACAGTGGTCCAATGGGTTCCTTGGGGCTCTGGGTGAGCACAGAGATCTGCCCGTGCAGAGCTGTTTTTACAATAAGGCTCTGGTCTGCGAAGAACCTGACCTTGGAAGTGGATGCCCTGGCTGAAGAGGCATGCAGACATCCTCATGTCTGAGGGGCATTTAAATCCCCATTACTGTCATTTGACTCTGTCTAATGAAGGGCTGAAACTCTGAATCCGGTTCTTAGAGTCTCTGCTTTGAACTTAAAATTGATGTTCAAGTAGAAGATTTTCCCCTAGTGATCTATGCAGGTTGGTCAAAATTCTTATTTTATTGGTATGTTTTTACAGGGACATGAAGATCATTCCTGTTAATGAGGTTTTTAGCTCAGATAGAATTCCCAGTTTACCTCTGCTTAAGCCAAGTTTATACCCCTCCATATGTTGTTATCTGCTGGCAGAAGAAGATAGTAAGAGAAAACAGAAAAGATCCATACATTTTCCTATGAAAATGCAAGACCAAATTCTGTTTCTTTTCATGATAGGCTGTGGGTTATTGGAAAAACACTGACCTTTTACAGACAATTCTGTAAATAAATTTAAAAAAATATTTTTAAAAAAATCCTATAAATAATCCCTGTCTTTGTAGCAGCTAAGGCAAAACACAGATCTAGGCTTCTGTGCTCTGGAGAAATCCTAATGTTTTGAACTTCAACCAAGACATTGGAAATACCATCTTCATTTCCCATTTGTTCAGATGAAACTGGTCTTTTAAGTCAAGGGTTCTACCAGTACTCCTTTCCTTGTCTCTTGGAAAAGGTTCGTGGTTATAGAGCTGATGCTGGCAGGTTGAGGTTTGGCAGAACAGCTCTGTGTGCTGGCAAGAACAGGCCAGTCACTAAACAAAGCGCTGTGACGGGAGTTTTATTGGCGTGCTGTGCTCTGTTTGGTATGAAATGCCTAGGATCTGATCAAATAAGAGAATATCTGATGAAAATGCCAATATAGTACAGTGCATTGGTAATCTCAAATACAGTTAACTACTCACATTATTGTTCTTAATGGGATACACAAGAAAGGAAGACTATCTTCTGTTGCTTATTCAATATTGTTCCTTTTTGTTTCCCTTTTTTTTTAGAATCTTTCATTAACACTGTTCCAAACATAACAGGTGGTTCTACTGTATTTAACTAGAAACAGTTTGCAGGCTGTGCTATTAAAAAATAAAAATAAAAACGCAAACATTGTTTGAATTTTGTCCATGCAAATTAAAAACACGTTAAGAAAAAACTCTGATGTTGGTAATGGCCTAATATAACAAGGTTATAAATAAATTGCTCACTGTTCTTGTGTATTTTTAGTAAACAGATCTGGGAATAGCACAACAAATCCCCAACGCCCAATTAAAGTCTCTTAACTAATTTAACAAATGCATTGTGAATGGGTAGCTGGAGATACTTTAAATAAACATACATTTCACAGAGGATCTTTAATAGCCAAACAAATGGAAAATCAGTTCAAATGCTTTAGCTTTCTCAATTGTCCTTAATAAATTAGTCATAAGAAAAACAAACACAATTAACAAGCAAAACCCTCACGCTTCTTTTTCTTTTCTTTTCTTCTTCTTTTTTTTTTTGTTTGTAATTCAGATGACAGCAGTTTGCAGTATCTGTCTTTTAAGAATGTCTTCACTGAGAAGCAATTTATAAGGTGTTCAAAGCCTCCCTGGAATTCTTTCCTTCTACCCAGAGTTACAATTATTTTAATGAGCTCTGTTTGTTTTGCTTTTACATTCATCCCAATTCATTGGGTAAAAAAAACCAAAACCACTTCAAAATCTGAGGCTGCTAACTTAGTGGTGAATTAACTCTGGGTCTGATTTAAGAAAAAGGCACAGATCTCTCCCTGCCTCCCTTGGTAAAACCTTGCCAGCCAGCCAACTGATGAAATGAAACATCTGGCTTTCCAGTGAAGATTGCTCTGGCATTTTGCCTGCACAAATTTTGTCCTTGTGGAATCCCTGTAAAGAGTGCAAACTGTGCTTCAATTAAAGGAGAGTGAAGGGCACATACAGCAGCTGAGCAGCATGTGTGCTGGGACTGGGTTTGATGGGCCTATATCAGGCAGGAAGATCAAGTGCAAAAACAAACAGCTGTGAAAAACCTACTTGAGAGCAGATATTTAACAGTTTGGGAGTTAGAAAATACATCAGTCCAATGTGTCTTTTTCTGGAACACTTCAGATTCAGCAAGGTCATGGATGGTTCCCAAGACTTTCCTTCTCCTTTCCTCCCGATTTTTATAAAAGATAGCCTTAGAAATAGCCTGACCAGTCAGATGTCTTCCTTTCATGTTAAAAGAAAAAACACCTCTAGAAGGAGCTAAAAAGATCTATGAAAATGGTGCTGAAGGCTATCGAACATACCTTACGACAGAACAAAATGTTTGATAATAAAGCAAAAAGAATGGAAAATGGCTTGATCACACTCAAAACCAGAATGCACTGGATAATCACAGTCTAACTCAAAAAAATTAGATTTTGCAGTAAAAAGTAAATAATTCTCAAAACTTGAAAATGGAGATTTGGCAGAAAGTGTGTAGAAAAAAGTAATTGTGAATGCATTTGGGAATAGCTATACCCAAAGAGTTTAGCTGTGGAACATCCACCAGAATTCTTGCAGTTCTCTTAGACATTTCCTGATTTGAAGAACATCATTAATCACAGCATAGCCTGTTAGGCACCACTTACACATTAAGGTGAGGTATGACAGCCTACCACTTCAGATTTATGCAAGAACTTACTTGATCTTCAAATACTTGTATGTTAGTATTAAAACAAAAAAGCACTAAGCACATTATTCAGATGGTGAAGTAAATGTCCTGTTCCCTATGTCCTAAAATTTATGGGGTTTATGTAGTTTGTGCCTGTGCAGAAGTGCTGAAAGCATTTCTTACTTGACATTGCTAACTTGGATTTTTTGATCAGCTGCTGAAGACAAGTTTCTCTTGGAAGAAACTGCAGCAGCAGCAAAATTTCATTTATTTTCGATATTGCTTTGGGCAAGATATGGAGAGCAAGAAAGAGACCAGCTAGAAAGCTGAGCAGATAAGCTGCCAATAGGTTGCTGCTCTAAATCTAAAATAGCTCTCACGTTGCTGCACGAACTTGCGGGCACACTTCTGAGTGGAGCTCTGCACTGCTGGTAGCACAGCACAGTCCCTCCCGCAGCCAGCGCTCCCCTGGCACGCTCTACAAACAGGGGCTTTATCTGTTTGCAAAGCATTTGTGAAACGCGGCCTGACGACTGCTAAATACAAATAGCTCTTTGGCACTGTGTATATTGCTGTTGGGAACCTCTTTTGCAAATCCTGTGAGCTGCAAGTGTCTGATGCGTGGCCAACACAGCCAGCGCAGCCGCCATGCTGGAGCACCTGAAGCTGCTGGATGCAGTTTGCCCTCCGCCTGCCCTCCTCCTCACAGCAACTCATAGCTTTTCTGCTGGCACACACTGATGAAGTAGCTACATTCCCCAAATCACAGCAATATTTTAAAACATTTTGTTTCACAGCTATATAGAAAGTAGGCTTTTGTTTGTTTTTGCCTGTGAAAATAGCTTTGTGAGTAAATGAACCTTTTATTTTTTTTCTTTTTTCTTTTCTTGGGTCTTTTTCATTGTCACATGTTTCATCAGCACTTGTGTGTGCATTATAATGAAGCAACTTTGCCACCTATTTGACATGCAGCAGAAAACGTAAAGATCACCACAAGCATAGGTAAACAGGGACTCTGCACAGGGAATCTGCAATTACTGTGGCCACGTGTGCCAAGCTGGCAGTTATGAAATGTAGTTAATGATGTCTGTTCCAAGAAGAGTAACACTTTATAGTGGAGAGTACTTTATCTTTGTTTCTTTCCCCAGATGAAACGCTTCTCATCCACATAGACTTTTCTCCCTTGACCTTCCCATACTTACACCAATTAGACCTTTCCCTAAGATGACAAATAAGTACATTGCAAAATTCATGATGTTTTTGACAAGCTTAAGAGAACAGAAATGTATTTTTTGGGCCTGGAATGTTTTCTCGTGGTCTTCCTTGTGACCCTGTGATGTCATGAAGTGAGTTTCCAACACATTCTGAGATGATAACTGGGAATTAGTTCCAGTTGTCAGGTCCGTATGTTTCCCTAGCTTAAACTGGTAAGTCTGTTGTCAATTTGTTTTATATTCCCATTAATGTCCTATTAGGACAGCCACTTGAAGTCAATATTGTTAATGGGAAAATCTAACAAAATGTAATCAAATTCTTTCCATTAGATTAGCAATTTGGTCTTGTAATGGACAACTTATTAAGGCAAACTTGGTAAAGGCCGTTTTACACGAATGGAACCAGACCCTCAAGTGGCAATGAGTGCCATTGTTCTCTTCCACTACACAATTCTTTTCCCTTGGCATTTTTCACGCTTGTTTTTTCTCTGCAATTAAAGGTAGTTCTGGTTAGGGATTTATCTGCAGTCAGTGAAAAATTCTTAACGCTTATGGCCAAAACAACATGCTTCCTGTTCTCTGTTTCTTTTTCTTTTTTTTTTTTTTTCCATCTAACCTTTGTATTGAATACAATGCATCAGTTGTGGGGAATGAATTTATGCATTTGTCTGTGAGCAGGTTAGGGGTAACAAAGCAAGTTTCTCTTCTTTTGCCACTTCTCTCATGTGGCATGAAAATCACCATACCACAATTCCACCCTGGATTTTCCCATCCTTTCACTTTCCTAAGGCTGTCAGCATGGGTATGGTTTTTTGAAATTGTGAAAGTATTTTCATACCATGGACCAGACCCAAACCTGATAGAACGTACTGCTGCACACTGTGAAAACCGTGCCCCTCTATGATATTTATCTTATATGACCAATTCTGAGAAATGCAACCAACCAGCCCGTACTGTGAGTCACTGTTATCATTCCCTCACCAATGCCTTTCAGCCAGCCCTGAGCAGAGATAGGCTTGAAGCAGTGCTGCTCTGTTTCCCCAGTTGCTGTGCAGTGCTGAGACCAGGCTGTTCCTTCCTGTGCCGCGCAGGACAAAGCTTAATAACGTTGGATGTCTGCTTAATTAGTTTGGGGAATTTCTCTGAATCTTCTCCACAGAAAACCCAGGGTAGAATCAAAGACTCACATGCACAGCCCTCTTACAACAAGCACCTTTATGGTGCCTACCACATCTCTGTGTAGCAAACGTCTGAATACTCTGTGCTTCCAAAATGTTTCCTCTGGCGCAACATTTCACAACAATTAAAAGATTAGGGTGTATTATTTGCTCCCCAGTTCTTCTAAGGGCCAGGGTAAAATTAAATGAATGAGTTGATTCAGCCTGAGGCGTGCGAGCTGAGATTTTCATTAGGAATTTGACATTCACTCAATTATTTAAGTAGATATATTTCAGAGGTTTGGAGACTGCTTCTAACATTATGTGATGTTAGCAAATGCACTCTGGATATTGCAAGGATGGGAATAAAGTCCTTCTCTCACATTCCGGAGAGCTAGAAAGTGTCTTGTGCTTCCAAAGGAGCTGCGATGTGTAATTAAACGTGGATTTTTGGGGGCCTAAAACGGGACATGTTAGTATCAACTGCATTTTAAAAGGAAAACCATGACAGCAGAAGTAATGAAATAATTAAAAAAGCAGGCTGCAGTTTATTTTGTCTTTCCTCATACTTTGTTTTTCATTGTTATACTGAATAAGGGAAGAGTTACACTAAGACAATGTAGATGTCACGTTTACCTCTTGTACATGCATCACAAAAATTTTGTATCTTTGCGTTTTTTAAATATGTATTAGACTTTTTACAAACAAAAGAGGGTTTAGACTAGAATCTTTTCCCTGTAGAGCACATCAGATTTGACCCATCTAACTTGTAGATAGATATTTCGGGTTGAACTGTTTTATGGAGGGAGGGAGAATTGGATTTTTTGGCAATCTATGCAAAGCCTAACTGCCCTTGACTACTAAAACAACAGTTGATTTCTCATTTGAATTTGTGCTGGAATTTCCTGTGCCTTTGGCTGGTAGAAGGAGAGAAACTTTAATATTCTCTTTGTCATAAAAGGCATTCTTTGTATGTGTTAAAGAAATAGATTCGAGTTGATTCTAAGGAACTCACATGATTTTAAAGCAGCTTTGTCTTTTTATTGTAGTTTCAGAGCAGTAAGAGCACAGCACCTCATGCAGGCTTTATGCCTGCCATAACCTGAGGAAGTGTGTCTGTACGAAGATAACGTGCATGCGGGAGAAAATATTGCACTTGTAAAGGGCAAAGCGTGCTAGCACACGTCCTTGCATGGAGGTATTACTTGAAAAAAAAACAGGAGAGCCATGAACTTGTCCAGTATTCCTGAATTACTACTAGCTGTATATATATCTTTCTCATTTGAGCCCTTTCTTGCAAAAGGGAGTAGTGAGCAGCCTTTACTTGGACATATAGGGAAGCAAATAATTTTAATGTATTGGAAGTCTATAAAAACAGAGACATTCATCATCGTGATCCACAAGATATTTCACTGCACTTCTTCACCTGCTGCTGTAGTCAGCTACTCTTGCTCAAATTCATAGCCGTAGATAGTTACCTATTTCTCTCCCAGGCAAAATCCTAAATCTGAAATATATGTTTTGCTGGGATGGATATGCTTGGGAATTGTGCCATGCTTTTTAATTCATTGTCAAAGGTACATGCAAGTCATGATATGAGTAGATTCATGGTTAGGAGGAGGAGATGAGTAAAGGGGGAAGAGAAAAGACAAACTTTCATGACAAACAAGTTCAACTCTTCTCCCTGTTGTGATATGGTTAGCTGAATGCTTTTTCCAAACTTAAGATAGGACTCTATTAAGAAATGTAGGCTTCTACTTCCTCCTTCTTTTTAGGATGAAAATAGCAGTTTGTTATTTCAGTTATCTTAAGAGCACATCCCTGCACAAAGACCATCATTCTTTTTCTGTTCAACTCCCATCTGGGAGACAGGAAGAGAAGAGAAGGATGAACTGGAAAAGATCTAATTTGTTTAGTGGAAAAAAAATAAGTGCAGATATCAGAAACAGAGCAGAGAATTACAAGATTCTGGTGCTGTTTTAAAAACAGTTGGCTTTGACTTTTGTCGTTTTAAACACACAATATGTCATTGCTCTATTATTTAATCAATCAAGAGGCAAAATAATGTAAAAGTTGGTTTTGACCATATTATCAGAGCTCCCAGATGCACACAACAAAAGATTCATTTTGTCTTTTGCTCTCTGTAGTGAGGAGGATATGATTATTTGATATGATTCCAACTCTGTTTCTCTTCCCTAATTTTCAAATGCTAATGCTTTTGTTTACATTGGGTTATTTTGGAAGGTGCTATGGGAAATTTATGGTAATCAGTAAATGAAGGCTTTAGAAATAGAAGGATAATTGCCTAAAAATCACTGGAAAAGAAAGAACAAAATAATCTCAGTGGTGCCATTGTATTAGTGAGGCAGAGCTGCCAGATTTTTATGTCTGCAGGGTCAGGCACTGCAGAGTGGCTCAATTCTTCAGGCTTTGTCATCATTCTGAGGCAAAGGAAGATCACACATTCATGTTAGTTGCACTAGCTTCTCTCCATCAGCAGGCCTGAAGCTTTATTTTAGACAGGTTTTCATTTGCCCTTTCTGGTTCATACTATCTTCTCCACAATCCTCTCCTTTACTTCAGCATTCAGCATTTCTGTCTGACATTGCTAATTACCTAATCAGGCTTAATTACTGTCTTTCTTTTTCACGTCTTTCCTCATTCCTGCCTTCCCATTTGTCTCTCATCTCCTTTTCTTTACTTCTCTGTACAGCTCTGTACCTCTGTGTTCCCTGTCCCCCTCACTAGCTGCCAGTGTGAGGAGCTTTGCAAAGAAATACACACCCCTCAAAAAGCTGTACTTCTGAAGACTCTGATATGTGTCTGCTCTTTATAAACTTGAGGCAGAGGAAACAACAGAGAAATGTTACATGGAAAATTGTTAGCCATTTTCTCAACAGGGGCATTTCACAGCAGTGGGACCCAGACCTTCTATTTTGACATTTCCTTCCACTAAGCAGATACTATGTCAAGATATCTGGCTGAAGAAACAGAGTGAATAGCATTTGTCAAGGCTGAGGTCCAGAAGGATGGAAATGGTGGAATCATCAATCACTCTTTGATGAAAGATGCATAGAAACTTATAAAAAAGAAGAAACACAAGTGTGATTTATTTTCTGGTCTGCCTGTTCATATGTTTTTCTAATAATACAGAACATTTGTGTCATCTTCTGTTATTCAAGACTTACAAAAGTACCCACTCATCTATAAATATTTCTAGGGTTGACTTACATGTGATACAGGAATGGGCCATGATAAATAACAGCTAAATATTTTTGTATTTCTTGGATGTAAGCCTCAAAACATTTAACAGGCGAGGCCATATTAATATCTTTCTTTTACAGATAGGAAAATGAAGCCATAGATAAATGAAATATCACAAGAAAGAACACATACAAATCAGCTACATAGCTGAACAAGAGCAATGACTATTTTGGCATACCACCTTCTTGCTCAGACATGTTGACTCCTACAATTAGGTAGAATTGCTTCAGAAGTGTTATCTCTCTAGAGAAGACCAAGATTTTAGCCCTGCTAAATGAAATCGCAACTCAAAATTCTCTGCATATATTTTAGATGTGTATATAAACATCTGTTTAAAAAATTGTGCAGGTAGCAAGACTCATCAGAATTAATATATCAGGACAAGTAGGTGATTATGAAGGGTAATACAATGCTAGTTGTTAAAACAGTTTACTCTTATCTGACAATTTACATCATCTGTGAAGTGTTGTTTTGTGATTAATTGTTCATATTTGCTGATGAAAACTGGGTATAAGCTAATTTTTCGTAAACAATAGGTGGCAGAGTTGATTTTCCTGCATGGAACTTCTATCACTAATTATTCTTTTTCATTTCTATGTAGCCGTTGATACCAGAATAAATTTGAGACAGTCTGAAGAAAATTATTCAGATTATGCCTCAGAAATATGCCCTTGCAGTTTTATTTTGCATAATAATTATCACTTTTGTATTAAAATTATGTTGAAGTTAATTGCTCGGGAAAGGTGATGGTTAACATCTTAGTGTTTTCATAGGGAGTAAGTATTACTGTCATTGTATTTCCTCACAATTCCCATTAAAATCTAAGATACATATACTTTTTGGCCAGGAATGTCACAGAGTTAGAAATGCAATTGCTAGCTAGCCAATTGTCAACACTTTTACTATTGCTTATAGTTTTATCAGATGAGATATTCAATAGTAAACACTGACTTTGATCCCTTTAACTTTCAGGTGGTGAATTTCATTTGTGTTAGAGTACGTATTTTCTGGGCTATTTAGAGGCATCTCAGAAGTGTTACTAATGCATCAAGACTTGTGCTTACAAATGGTAAAGAATTATACTGAAAGGAAAAAAGTTTCTGAAGGACTTAAACAGTGTTATTCCAATCATTTCAGCAATTATCTGAAGAATAGTTTTAAATGAATTTCTCAAATGAACTTGTGAGACTTTCTGAACAACAGTGAAAGAAAGGTAAATGAAACAAGATACAACATAGTAGGTGAGAGTTAAATTTGGGAAAAGAAACTGAGTGAATATGTCCTCCTGTTATATCAGTATGTGGCACTGGTAATCATTGTGCAGTAGGTGTCCAGTCTGTTTTCTGATTCTGCAATAATACTACGTTTTGTAATAATAATAAAATTAATGCCCTGCTGTTTTATAATTTCGTTTACAAAGGAGTCATCTGCCTCATTTAAGCCAAATCACTGAAGATTTAGAAGGTAACAGAACCATGAAAGTTTAGTAGTATAAATAATGAATCGTGTTAGAAAAACTATATTGCTGTTTTTTGAAAAAAAAAAAGAAAAAAGAGAAAAAAAGAAAGCAGTACATAAAAAAGCCCATGATATATTGTGTGCTTAGATTTTAGCAAGACACTTGATAGAAATTCCCAGGAAAATAAATATGAAATGTTAATTTACTGTGTTTCAAATGTGAACAATGCTGTGTGGGCTGAGGAAAAATCCAGCTAAAGCATCAAAATTGCAAGACAATAAGGACAGCATGGGTGTCCTTGGGGGAGGTGCGTCTTAAATAATATTTTCATGAGTAGTTTGAAAGGAGGAGTAACAAATGAGACTGAAGAAGTAAATGACATTAACTTATTAGCAGTAAGGACAAGGAATCAAATTCAGAAATGTAGGAAAAATGTGCCTGGAATAAGAAGGCCAGCTAGGAGACAAAAATACTAGAAAACTCTGCACTAAATGAAATGCAGGTTTCTAATGTTACAAAGCAATTGGAAAAGCCAGGCATTTTGGGAAGTTTGCATAAATATGATGTTACAGAGGAGGGCCACTGCTATCCAAGGCTTTTCCTTCTGAATCAACTATGCAGAATGTATGGCACTTAATTTTGAACACAAAGGTACCGTGAAGCTATAATTCTCACAGAAGTAATTCAAAAAAAGTCAGAATCAGGTTGCTGGAGAGATTGATTCATTAAAAAAACTCCAGATAACCTAGCAGAAAATGTCAAAAAGGTTGCACCTGGGAGTTTGATAATAGTCTGGAAATATTTGAAGGCATTTGATGGCTGACCAGGTACCTGCGGTAGTTCATAAGTGTCTTAGAAGTATATTATTATTATTATTACTATTATTATTTACAGATAGGCTGGGGACAGCAGTTCTCCAACTTAACTTTATGTTCCTTTCTCTAGGAAGGCTGGCCTCTGGCTAGGATGGGGGGACAGAAGGTGGGGGAGGATGCTCTGGCTCTGGACACTGGATGAATGTGGTGGTGGTCTTGGTTCCTGCAGTATCTGCTGCAGCTGAGACCCATTCTAGGCTGGATTCTGGCCCAAACCTTGTGCTTTGGTGCATGTGTGCTGTAAGACACTCAGCCCAAGGCTGGATCCTTGATTTTTGATAGCCCCTAGACAGAAGCCTAGGAAGCAGCTGGTTGTTAAAACAAATTCCCCTCTCATTTGGAAAATTGCCATAAGCATGAATATTTATCAGCTAATTTCTGCTGTGTCTCAATGTTTTTGTATTTATTTACTAAGTACTGAATTTGCATCTCATCTGAAAGTGCTCTGTAGCCAGAAGATCACGGCCTTAACCAGTTTTTATATCACTACCTAGCAGTGAGAATGAAGATACAGTAGCATAATTTAGCTTAAGATAAATTACTGAATTTCAGTGGATTTTTGTTTTTCATAAAAACATTTACTTCAAAAAGTACACACCAGTACCCATGGAAGCATGTTGGTCTTTCTAAGGAATTATGACAAGTCTCATGTTGGCTGATAACTGGGGATGTTGTGATAGAAATTGTAGAGGGCTTAAAGTTATTTAAGAAACGTTATTTATATTTTTCCTCTTGCATTTCAAAAATAATGCAATATAAAATGAAAAGCAGTTAAGTATGAAGGAAAGAAGCATCTGGATGAGGTGCTACGAGTTATGATTTAGTAGCTTAGTGGGTAGTAATGGTGATAGGAGGACGGTTGGACTAGATGATCTTGTAGGTCCTGTCCAGCCTTGTGTTTCCATGATTCTACGATTCTATGAAAGCATACATTTCCTAAAACTATGCCTTTCCTCTTACCTCATATTTTTGAGAGGATCTTGGCACTTGAGTTATCCAGCCCTTGGCAGAAGGATGGGCAGTGGAGGCAGCAGGGGCACACCACTCTACGCATGCTGGTGCCACTGGTTTCTGCTCACGAGGCGGGAGCTCGCTTTCATGCTCTGTGTAGTGCCAGATATCTTGCAGCTGCATAACAGGTGCAAAAGTGCGAATGAGTGGCAAAATATATTTCAACTCACCTTTTCAGATTTTTTTTGAGCTTGACTTGAAATTCAAACATCAAACTCAAACATTAAACTTCATGTTTGAGCTTGACTGCTTGAAAAAATTTATAGGTTTACTTTAATGCTAAATTTAGAATAACATTTTTTCTTACATTTTTTACTGCACTGCAAAGTCACAAAAAGAATAAAATATATGGGAAAGAGACTCTCACAGTTGGTGATCAGTTTGATGCAATTAATAATTCATAGTTCAGTTTGTAATACCCATACCAATGACAGATTTTTTTAGGGGTAGATATCTCCATTCAGAGTGTTTACTTACGTAGGAGAGAGAAGTGAAATAAAATGCTGGATCTGATTTTAAGACATATTTAGAACTGGTAGAAGAGATTAATTAATTATAATAGGATTAATGGCTGTCTGAGGAATTACTTACCCGAAGATAGCTAGCTAGATAGAGGGATACCTACGTTTCTTTTCGTGAGAATACATTTTTTCTAGATGATTTTGGCTTCAGCTCTGTCATCACAAGTGTAAATGACATGATTTGATCCCTTAAACATCGTGCTACTTGTTTTCAATGGCCCAAGAATAGAAACGTCGTATCTACTTAAAAAATAGTTTCAGTCTTCAAGCATAAAATGGGCCAACTCTTCCTGTTAGACTATTGTGAAGCACTTCCTGTGCTACACTGCTGACATTTATGGGGAAACACGCAGCAGCAAATTTCAAACTACTTCCTATCGCATTGTGAAATGAAGTGCTGGAGTCTGTGCTCCCACCATGGGGGTTATCAGTTGCCACAGCTGGGTCCACCTGGCAGGAGACTACAGGGGTAAGCAGGTATTTAGGAGGATTTGTTTGTGGCTCCATGGGCACTTGCCTGTTTTTCACAAGAAATTGTTGTAGTTACTTTTTTTACTTTCAAAATCTTACCCTTCTTTTTCCTTTCCTTTCCTTTTCTTTTTTCTTTTTTTTAACCTTAGAAAATATTGGATTTCCACTCATAAGATTTTCTGCAATACATGGGCTTTTAAAACCCAGCCTCACTTACTATTTCCAGTTCTACCTTTTTTCTTTCTGACAGGCTGCTGGCAATACAGCTATGATGACACGCAGTGTGTGATATCCTGTGACTAAAGCACCTGCAGAATTCAGAAACTAGGCTAAATTAGGCCCACAATTTTTAATGAATTTTGAATTATGCAGTTAATCTATTTTCAAGTTTTACAACTCTTTCTTTCTGAAAGAAAAAAAAGAAAAGAAATGCAAACAGACAGTCAAAAAATGATATCTAGTTATTGGGCCACATGTGGTAGAATGCTGAGATTTTATTTTCTTCTGGAACTACTACCTCTTATAAAGCCCATCTGTCATATGTAATGAGGGCTGTCAGGAATATTTAGCTGAGAAATAGCTACTTGATATGCTAATGGTGGTCCCTTAGTGAATTCATTTGGTTCTGCTGCCTGACATTAATGGTTTTCATAATCTAATGAATGATGTGTGTAATAGAGGTAAGGCCACAGGGAATGACATTCTGAAACTAAGGGAAGTACTATGTATGTCTTTTATAAACATATGCATTTTTTATATACATGCTCGTGCACACACACACAAACACACACATATATATTCATAGAGAGAACACAAAGTTGCTTTTCCAAGATGGATAAAATCATCATCAGCTAGGGAGAAACTGCAAAGGTTAAGCAAGTCTTCAATATTGACATTTTAAACTGTAAATTCTAAAATATCTGTATTCCCAGGACTGCGTGATATACCAGGGAATGTAATAAACAGGAAGATTCCACTTTCCCAACTCTTCCTTACTCTTACTTCAGAAACTAAGACACTGTCCCCCTGTTCCTCTTGAGGACAGCAGCATGCCTGTCCCTGCAAACTTCCATTGGCTCAGAAGAACCCAGAAACCCTGAGAAACATCTGCAGCTCATGCAAGGATGTCATTTTATCCTTATATTTGTCTGAAATGTCTTTGGAGGAGACTGGGAGTGGCTGCTAGTGCAACAGGTGATGTTCAATTGCTGAAATCTTGCTCATGTGCTTGTATTTGGTCATGTTTGTACACACGAGCTATTGTGGCCATCTCTATCTGGCTAAAAATACACGGAATGTTGGTTCTAAGACTGAACTTAAATTCAGCTTCAGAAAAAAAAAATGGGTTGGAAACGTATTTGCTTCTTGGAGAAAATTATTTAACCAGGTAATCATGCTCCTGGCAACCTCAGATTTTAGATACAGTGGAGATTTTCCTCCTTTGCCTGTCTCTCCATTTTTACATGACACAAGTGTGGATGCTTGCAGATTAATGCCAAAATTTGCCCTGTACTCCAGCAATGCCTGCATTTCTCTGCAGCTCAACTTTCTGCTGTCTTTCACATGCAGAATATCTGACTACAGTTTTGATCTTGCAACTAGCTCTGAATGCTAATTTTTACAGTGAATTTTTTAAGCAGAATAACAAAAATCCTCACTAGAACAGCTTGTACATACACTAGGCTGTAGCATACACTCCCATGCAAATAAATTTGTGTGAAGCATTTGTATAGCACAGGTCCATAAATTATACCTCCATATTAGCAGGGTCCTGTCTTCTCCAGTCCTGTTCTCTCCATGTCAGTCTGAGGGGCCTTGGAGGTAGAACAGATCCAGATAACAGAGTGTCCTCTTTGTGATGCCAGAAAATGTGTCTGCCAGCACAATCCAACTGCAGAAATGAGTTAGCACCTGAAAATTTAACAAAGTGAGAACTGATGCCTTTAATGATCAAAAGACATAAAATGGAAGTGATTTGAGTTCATAGACGATAGACCTTGCTACTCAAACTGAGGTGCTGTTCTTGCAAAGACACAACAGCATTCGACACCAGAGAGAGCATGATGGTTGTAATATGATTCGATTTTTATGAATTCATCATGTACTTGAAAATGTTCTCCTGAAGCAATCGGTTTGTGCATGAGCATGAAACATACACTGAAATCTCAACAAAGATGAATCCTTAAATTGCAATGTAGCAGCGTACAGGCTACTACAAGACTGTTTCTTGTGTTTGATCTCATATTATATGACATTTGAGTTATTTTAATAATTATAGAAGGGTGAAAAAATAAAATTAATGAAATCTGTAGATGACATTAATTTATGAAGAACTGCAAATACCAGAGGTCCAAACTGAAGAAAAAAGAAAGTATAGAACAAAAATAACAGGCAAGCCTTAGAGCCACAGAAAATGAAAGTATATCCAGAGAAAATTAATACAAAAGAGATTCAGTGGGATGGAGCAACCTAGCAAAAAACAGCACTGACAAAGCTCAAGGAGATAACAGATGGGAAACCAGAGATGACTTTGCAGCAAAGTAGCAAAACTAGGGAAGTATACAGCGTCATGATACTATAGAGTAGAAAATTACCTTTTGTGGCTTTATAGATGTAAATATATCTTCACCAGAGATAAATATCTTGGCAAATTGAGTGGAGTTCAAAGATGAGGCACATAATTATTAGCATAGTTGGAGGGTTTTACTTAAGAGGGAGGATTAAAAAAACGAAACTTGGATTTGTCTGGAATACTAGAAGAGAATCTCGAAATGCTGAATTTGCATAAACAAAATAGAAATAGATTGTTTACACAGGAATGTGACGGTGTGTGGTTAAGAAAAAGTTGCTGGGAAGGTCTGTTGGATCCCCTAAGATGTATCAGTTATGAAAACAAGGAATCAATGGAAATCTCGTGTTAATGGCCAACACAGAAAATCACAAACTAGGTTATTCCTCAGAGAAGTATTTGTACTGTTTGCTTGTACTGTCTTGCTGAGGCAGGGAAAGGGGCTGGGCTGGAAATGGTCTAACTGGTCTTTCTACCGCATCTTCTGCAGGTGCTCATGAATTACGTTTCTTGGTTTCTTCCCACAGCTTCTTTTATAGGAAACTTGTGCGGATGTGGAGCCTGACTGTCCTGTTTACATTCCTTGAGGGCTACTTCATCAAAGTGATGGGACTTCCTATTTTTAGCTACAGTGAGCAGACCTAGTTTTTTGAAGATTTTTTTTTTTTTTTGTATAGCAAGATCCTGCTTGCTTACAAAGGTACCTTGGAATCTCCAGAAGAACTCTCCTCTTGGCTTGTGTGACTTACAGCCTCCCTTGTCCTCTATCCTCAGGGTTACAGAGTTTCACACCTACAAGGACCCCAGACTTTAAGCAGTACTTGGGCTCCTTTTTGGTGTTGAACTCCTGTTGAAATCGAGAGTTAGGTGCTTGGAAACCTTTGTGAGACTGTCCTCGGGCTTCTAAATTTATTAAATAATAGATAATCAGAAGACTTCATAAAATAATGCAGTTACTTAAGTGTTACTTATGTTAATCAGGTGACATATTCCAGGTTAAGTCTGCATCTTACACATAAATAATGGCAACAGTATGTTCCTGCTTAAAAAAGGTAATGATCTTCGTAAATCTAATTTACTGAAAAATTACAAGTACTCCCTGAAAGACTATTAATGATCTTATTTGATTTTTATTTGTCCTTCTACCTGCCAGATGGCACAGTACAGATGGTTCTCCATCATACCATCAGTATTTTTGTTAATTTGAATGAATGCTTTAATTTATAAATCATTTATGCCTCACATTTTGTTACTGTTGAATTAGAATTCAGGCTTATTGTTTAACAGATTGTACCACTGAAAGAAACTGCAACAAGTAGCTCATCTCTTAGTCTTTCTGACAGAGTAAGTACCATTGCTTATTTCTTAAGAAAAGGCCTGATTAAAAGAGAGACTTCCCTTTTAGAGGCAGGGGAGTCAGGACACCCTTGCTGCAGGATCAGATTTTTGTAGTGAGTGGGAATTTGGTACAGATAAGATGAGGATCCAGGCTTTTATCTGTACAGGCCAGAACATACATTTCTACTTTAGTAGTGATCTAGGAGGTAGTCTTATGTGACAGTGAAAGCATATGGTAAGTCTCAGACACTCCCGTGAAAAGGTCTACGGGGGTGACTAGAGAAGAAATACTCTGGAAAGTAAATTGCTGAGCACATCAATAGGCAGATTTGAAGAAAAATCTGCAACAAAATCAAATAGCTTGAAAGATAAACAGCAATCCTCATGAAAACAGCTAGCACATACTGTATTTGCCCAGATGAGATGTTTAATTTAAACATTTTATTTCAAGAGTAATAAATAAAATGGGGGCAGTTCTTGCGCAACATGTGGGGTGCATGCAGTGAGACCACTTCAGATCCCTTCACCTCGTGAATCCCCCTGAGAATGGAGCCGAGCCGTCACTGCAGCAGTGTGAGGACAGCCCTGGCCCTACTCACTCTGCTAAAATATTGCTTGAATGGACTGAGTATTTTGGTGGATTGACATTTGTATTCTCAAGACAGGGTCAACATTCTCTTTCACTGCAACAGGTCAGACTTCAACAGTAGGTCAGGGCTGAAGCTGATAGAAATACAGAGAAGTCCCTCCTCCCTTTGGCCATCCCCTGGTATTTCTTGCTCATATTCCACCCACATTTCTATAATCGTAACCACTCACTCGTTTCAGCCTCTGTCTCTTTATAATGAAAGTACGAATTTACTCTCACACTCTTTCCCATCCAACAAATCATTCTTGTCCTTGCCCAGTTCTCCAGCTACTGCTCTTTCTTCCATCTCTTTCGCACTTACTTTATCAATGCATTATCCCATAGCAACATCAGCAAGTGCATTAAACTCCTGATTCAACTGTTTCCAGCTCCTTCAGCTGACTCAAGAAATCTAAATGTTACCGGCTCTTATTTACCTAACTGTAGCTGCAGATATCACTTCCTTGCCTTGCCCCTTGGATAATGCCACTTCTTGTGTTGCATTGTGTTACCTTGGTTATAATTCCCTCCTTTGTTAAAAAAAACCCTGTATTTTCTTGTCTGTATCATCATGCACTTCATTACCTATCTCCATGCTACCAACTATTTTTAAGTACTTTATAATGCTTTCTAGCCTATGATGCTAATCTTCCTTATCTTGCTAAAGTCTCAAACAAGAATGCTAATGTTTTCTGCCGTGCTACCCCTACCACCAAACTGGAACAAACTCCTCACAAACAAAGATCTTATGTTTGCTGGATTTCTCCATTCCATGAAGCCTCCTAAAACCTGACATTAATTCTCCCAGTGTGCAAAGACATTTACTAATCTTGCTGATGAAAATGTTTTTAGGATGTTCTCATGTTCTCCTCTAAAACATTCTCTTGTATGTTTTGATGATAAATATTAGGGACAGTATTTGTCTTGTTCTGATTTGCATTTGTACCAAGACAGAACAAGAAAGGAACAGCCCAGACCACCGTCCCTAGCTGCTGTGATAAATGCAGGTATTAATTTCAACTGTGCTACAAAATTAATAGCTGTCACTTAATTTCAGATGAAGTTGCAAGTGATCATTTGCCTTTGCCTAAACTAGACACATCTGGGCTACTTTTTTCCCAATAGTTTCCAGTCTTTCCTTCCTACACCTGGCCTTTCAATTGCCAGGTGTAATCTGAGAAAAACAACCTCCCAGTTCCAGTATTTATTCTAGGATGCTGCTAAGTGGGAAAGTCCTTTTACCCCAAACATGCACAAAACAGGCTCATTTATGGAGACATTTTTTTGCAGTCTTAAAAGACATAGCTAGTTCATGCTATTCTTTGGAGGAGAAAAAGACAAGTTGTGGCATTTGCTTTAAATTCAGATTATTACATAAAATACAGACCAATTAATCACAGGAGTGTTATGTAGGCAAACAGCCCCCATTGTCACATATACTTTACATTTGCAGACCCAAAGTGCCACTTCTAAACAATTTAAACCATAAGTCCCATATGCTGAATTCGTGAAATCATTCCCTAATGAAAGTTAAATGAAAAACTCATTATTACCCAGTGAGACAGAGGCATATATGAGAGACTCCCACTGATTGATTCACTGTGGCATCTGCCAAAGACATGGAAATAAATTAGAGATTATTTTCCAGCACATGAGTAGAGAGTGGGTAGATAATTATGCTGGGGCACGCTGTCGAGGAGCATCTACACCATACATGCACAATTGCAGCTGTGATGCTGGGGGCTGACTGTGGCACCTTGAAGACTCCCAGTAAGCTGTCATTGAGTTGGAAATCTCATTCTCAGGATCTCATATCAAGTTGTTGGTTCATTTGTTCGTGTAATTATAACTTACAAAAAACAGTCCTTGTCATGCTTTACACTCTGAAGCACAGTAGGACAAAAGGAGCAATTTCCATGATCTTGCATATGACAGTGCATGATCAGCTGCTGCGTTATAAACACAGTATGTTGCTAATAAGTCATTTGAAGCTATTTAGCCTTTGTACTCATTTGAGTTTAATTGCATACATCTGAAAACTTATTTCAATGTGATCCTTAGAGAGGTAGCCAAGTGATGCTTACCAACAGAATTGTCCTTTTAGAGTGCTTCATGCATGCTTAGTTTTCCTTCTGATTCTTATTGCACTGGAAAATTTCATTACAAGAAAGTGGCAAACATATATCTAACCATTTCTGTACTTGTGAAGTATCACAAGGTGCTAGAAAACTTCAGGAAAGCTGCTGTAGTGCCTACCCTCTTCCCATCACTCAGCACTAAAATGTAAAGCTGCACTGAGGAGAAGAAAAATAAGCCCTAGACCTGAGAGTAATAGGAATGAGAGCTAGCCCAGACATGAACAAAACTTGACACTTCTAGCGTGAAGAAAATATACTATTACAAAAGAAGTGTCATATATGGTTTCAGAAAGCAAACAAGCAAACAGAACTAACAGCGTAGGATATGAATTTGTTATTGCATTCACAGTATTATTGTAGGGCTTCCTAAACTAATTTGTTGTTACCTGATGAAGAGAGAGGAAAAAAACCCTCTTATCTCTGGCATGTCACCTTTCATTAAAATAGTGTTTGTCTGAGATTCTGTTATTTGCAGTTGCTCATCTGTTAAATTAAAAGTTTTAATTCTTCACAGTTTGTCACCTTTTTAATTCTGGTCTGTTGACACATACTTCTCTGCAAAGCAGAAAAGGTTGAAAGAGAAATGTAAAAGAAAATTAGCAGAGAGGGTAACTGAAGCATTGATTCTTGGCTATTTTGCATGTTAGATGGGTTTTGTATGTTAGATGGGTCTGGGATCTTCAGGTAGATGGACCCCAGTGGATGGTACCACCATGACACTATGCATGTTTCTGGGTAATTAATAATTTCTGCTTTAGGAAAACCCAGTATCTTAATCTGTGAAAGCTGATACTATTGTAGGTTTGGCTTAATTACATTGAGGATTAAGCCATTTGTTTCAAATCTCCATTTATGTAAAAAAATGGAGTGAATCTAAACTACACGTGAGGCACTGTCAATCACATTTGCCTGTGGGGCACTGTTTGCAATTTGAAGGGAATTGTGACTTAGCTCCTTTTCTCTCTGCCAAGCTTTTCCAGGAGCTGGTATGGGTGTCTTTCTGCTGTCCCCAGCATAGTGTTCCAACACAACTTCCCAGCAATCCTGGCCATGGAGTTGCAGCTTAATACAAGGTTGCTGGATGAATTCTTGTTTTGCATGAAGGAGACATTTCCTCATCCTGTGCAAATGCAAACACCTGCAACTACTGCAGTGAATGTAATTCCATAACGTGTTTGGTCCAGCGGCAGGTGACGATCTGAAAGGCCCCAACTTCATTCTATCTTTGGAGTGTGGAATTCAATAACAATGAGTTCTACGACAAAACTCATTGCAATACTAATTCTAACTTCATTATTGCTGTACTTTTTCTGTCACGGTGAAGGGTCAGATTACCTCCCTAAAATGCATGCTTCTGGCAAACAGAGAATGGGTCACATTCGCCAGCTGCATTACCGATTGCTTACTTACAGCCACACTCATAATGCCCGCTAGGTGTTTAAAATGCATATGATGTGTGACAGTGGGCAGCTAGCTCCTAGCCAGATGGTTCATGCTAACAATAAAAAAATTTTTTTAAAAAAGGAAGAAATATCTATGGCAGTGGGAAAAAAAATAATCCTCTCTCCATAAATCTGAAGTTAGAAAAAACTGAGAAATGCAATCATTGAGCTGGATTTATTTTTCTAGCTTGTCTGTGAATTTATTTATTTTACATTTTAAAACCTAAATACTTAAAATAAGTAAAATGAGAAGGATGCCACTGGTTTTGATGAGAATTACTGTACTAAAATATTCAAAACATTGACTCAGTAATCTTTCTAGTAATCAAGGGGAAGTGATAGTTTCATTTCCCATATGGTAGTTTAAATCCCTTCTTGACTCTCCTACAAAACTAGTAGAGTGGTAATCTATACTTTGGTGATAGGTTTCATCCTCTTGATGTTTTCCTGCATGCTTAAATAAAATCAGAGTTTCAATATGTGTAGTTTAAGTAGTTTACTTCTAGTAAGTAGAATACATAATTTTGGCTGTGGTTATGACACACTGCTGATAAGATTAAGCAAGAAGCCTCTCCTATGAATCCTGAATTTATTTACTTAGATTTAAAATAATAAATGATGCTTATCCAAGACCTTAGGCACCATAACACACCATTAATATTACAATAAAGTTTCGGCAGTATTAAACTAATCACTCAGTCCGACAGACTCCTACAGAGAAATCTTCTCATTCCTTCCTTGTGGGAAGAAAACCCTCAACCCTGCCCACAAAACATTCTCTGAGAAAGTTTGAAATCACTCAAGTCAGAAGTAATTTCAAGTGTGGAAAGTAACTTCAGAAACTTGAACTTTTACAGAAATAATGTGCTTCCCCCCATTTTTTATAATGAGGAGTAGGGTGCTTTGGGATCCCAGTTGTCTGCTGTTTAATAGTTGCCTTTTCCTTTAAATTGGTGTGCTGAATAGATCTTCTTCAGGACTGCTTGCTGAGATAACTGGACAAATTGTGTGATTTGCCATCACTTTGGTTGTTTGCTCATTTGTGAGCATCTGCATGAGTAGATGCTTTGTTGGAATGAATGTTCCTTGTTATGTTTCAGTCATCCAGCAGGGAGGTTGTAACTACACCCTGTACCACAGATGGTCACACACATCCTAGAACTTGGTATATGTTTTGGATAAAATTATTTAGCTTTCATTATACAAATCAATCAAAAGTAAAGACATTTTGGGGGTGTTAAATCATAGCTATTAGTTATGTCTGTGTTGCTGATTTTCTGAAATGACAGAAAAATGTAGTAAAAGATTAAGGGAATTTCATACAGAAATTTGTCAAATCCTTGGGTGACTTGTTAATACAAGGAGAAAATGAAAGAATGTTTGCATTTATTTCAGTGATCTATGTATACAGGAACTTTTCCTCTTTTCATTAATAAAAACATTTGGCATGAAAGATCACTCTGCATTTTTGACTGCTATAGCTATCAAGATTGCATCGTTACAGGGAGAAGCAGAGAGAGCTTCATCTACTGGTTCATCATATGCATCTTCCTGAATGACATTTATTACTTCTATATGAGTCTACCATTTTACTTGAAATGACTTAAGTCATTGCTGCAACAAAGAAAGTAATACTGTAAGGATATGCAAAGAGGCCTTTTTTTTTTTTAAGTTGGTACCTTAAGGAAGACTCCACTAACATAAGGATAGCACATGTACTGCTTTGCGCAGCCAAAGCACTCTGGTTATGATGGAACTTGTTGCATACATTGAATTTCACAGGAGAGGTTTTCTTCTAACACTACACCCATTTTCCTGTTAACTGTCTGAATCAGATGAAAACAATGGGGAAATCTATAAAACCTATGACTGAAGCAGGATTACATTTCAGTTGTGTTCCCTTAAACTTGCTATCAGATTGCATTGCCCTTGGGAACAGTTTTAAAAGCCGCAAGGATGAAGACACTACAGAATTTGGGCTGCTGACAAGTAGGGGCTGCATTCAGCAGGGATTGCCTCCAGTCCAATGAAACCTTGCATTTTTTCTGAATAATGTTTTGGACTTCATTCAGGTGTGGAGGGCACCAGGCTGAGTTTTTAGTATCAGCCAGATGAAAGAGGACCAGAGAAAACCCAGGAAGAAACAACGCTCTTCCTTCTGAGCTGGCCTGGCCACACCTGGTCCCTTTTGACCCAGACAAGGAGCAAGGAGATGAGGGAGCCACAGGGTGGTGCTGATATTACATTCCTGGTACTTCCAGTATTTGCTTCTTTTAGAGGCTGTCTTCTCTCAGCATTGGATGAGCCAGAGCTGTTTTGTTAATCATAATCATCACTAATTTCCTTTCCTGCTGATAGCTGCATGGTAGTTTTGCTGCTGTCACTCCATAGTAATGAAATGTCATTGCAGGTGGTACAAAATGTGGCAAAGTTAAACAGTTGGGGACAAACTGTCTTCTCAGTTACAGCAGTTTGATGACATGGATTAATTTCTGAGGAGATGCCTCTATTTTCTCAGGAAGGTTTATTTTTTCTCTTGTTCGAAGGGTATCACATCAATGGTTTGTTCAATCTCACCAACTTGGTCTTTCTGTGGAGGGTAGGACAGAATTTGTGCCATACTTGGCTCGCCATTCCTTGCTAACACATTCTTTCCTAGTCACTGAAACCCTCTTCACGGGAGGTGAAAGCAACCCAGCTGGCTGAGGCAGCCTTGCCTGCTGCACCCCACAAATAGGTGAGAGAACACACTTTGCATGTCTTCCCCACCTTATGTGACTGAAGGCAGCGGAGGAGGACCTGAGTCACAGCTACTTCCCATGTTATCTCCATGCGCACCAGAGCCCTTATCTGCACTGAGTCCAACAGTTCCTTTCAGTGCTTGGAAGGTAATTTCAGTCAACAGATGAAGTCAAGGCAACCACAATCTGTTCACGGAAAACTCGAGCACAGAAAGAAAGAAAAGGGAAAAGAAAAATAAATAAATAAAATCTGCAAGTCAAAGAACTGCAAAGCAACAATTATGGTCCTAATATTAATTATCTCCTCTCAAATGTTTTCCTAAAGTACTTAATTTCTGAAGGATTCTTTCATTTGGTAAGCAGTGTTTTAAGGGAAAAATTCACTGCACTACTTTTATCATAGTCACCACAGCCTGGAATTTTTTCAAGTGAATTTCAAGTGCTGGCTCTTCATGGCCACTCTGGGAATAATATACCACGGGACTCCATTTCCTCAGCAATATTGCTCACCAGCTTCTGAGAAGAGAGAACACACTTCTAATGGTGCTGTAGAAGCCTCCTGGGCCGTTTTATGGAGTCATTGCACTCAATCTATGCTTAGAAAAATATTGCTCTCTTGCAAAGCAAATAAAACTAGAAAAAAAAGCTTATAGTGAGACCATATATCTTTTTTTCCCAATCTTCTATGCAGATCAATACAAACTGTTCAAGTTGATTGAATGTTATAATTCTTTGCCCAGTTCAGATCAAACCCATAAAACTTAATACACTGAAAGTCACCCAATCTTGCTTTAAATGTCAAACTTTCTTCTTTTGTAATGTATTAATTAATCATGCAGTCTGCTTCGTAGATAGGAACCATCATTTACATTCCCATTTGCACAATCTGGGAGAGCTTGTTAGATGAATTCACACTTTATAACTTTCCTGAAGTTTCATTTTGATGGCAGCAGAGCTTGATAGTTCACTTCCTATATCCTTCTTAGATCAAAAGATTACAGCTTTCATAGGAAATGCATTCTGCACAGTAGCTGGGGTATACAGTATTGTGGAAGCACTACTGTATTTCCCACAAAATGCAGTAAATATAGAACCTCTTTAAAATACTGATGAAAGGCTTTGCTACCAAAACAAAGGGCCAGTACTATCTCTTCTTCTTCCTCTTCTTCTTCTTCTTCTTTTTTTTTTTAGGATATTTTGAAGACCAAATTAACATACAGCAGTAGGAAACGTTATAGGCAAAGCAGAGCGTAACTTGGGTAAGAAATGGGGCTGGAAGGCGTCTTGAGGCTTTTTCTAGACTTATTCTCTGTAATCCTTTTCTACATTGTAGAATCAACATTCATCCTTAAGATTTCAAATATTTTAGCTGTTTAATTACTTTCCCTTCCTCAAGTCTGCACGTTTAGCTTCTTCATGTCCTTGCACACTAAGATATGGCTGGCAGAAAGCAAAGCAGAAGTTACTGAGTAGGTGAATAAGATGCTGCCATACACTGAGTAAATACGCAACTGCTGACAAGGTCCACATCCAAAGTTTCAGTGGTTCCATGATAAAATGGTTATTGTAGATAATTATATTTAATCCCACTGGTATGTTAACCTATAGCTTTCTGCTGTTCTTAAGTTCAAGTTCTTCTCAGCTGTTTCTCTATGCCTAGAAAAAGCAAGCCACTCTTCATTCCTACAGATTTCTCTCCCAGTCTTTGCACTCCTTTGACGCTGCTAAACACTGGTGAGGGGTCTGGAGCACAAGTCTTATGGGGAGTGAGGAACTGCTCAGGCTGGAGAAGAGGAAGCTCAGGGGAGACCTTATTACACTCTACAATTCCCTGAAAGGAGGTTGTGGTGAGGTGGGTGTTGGCCTCTTCTCCCGGCTAACAGCGATATCACTAGAGGGAATGGCCTCAAGTTGTGCCAGGGGAGGTTCAGGTTAGATATTAGAAAAAACTTCTCCAAGAGAGTGGTCAGCTACTGGCACAGGCTGCCCAGGGAGGTGGTGGAGTCACTGACCCTGGAGGTGTTCAACGTACATTTGGATGTGGAACTGAGGCTCGTGGTTTAGTTGGTAATTTTGGTTGTAAGTGGCCAGTTGGACAAGATGATCATGGAGGTCTTTTCCAATCTTGATGATTCTACGGTTCTATTCTATGAACACAACTCTTACGATTATCTGAGTTCAGAATACCTTTCCTTTTGTGGCCATTTAAAAGAAAGATACTTCCCTCACTACAGCACTCATCAAATCAAATCGTGTGAGCGATTTGCATCTGCTTCATGACAGCTTACACTGTGGGATGTTTCCAAAGTTGTCTGCTAAATAACTGGGTATTTTTGATACTAAAATAATAAACTCCTGTCTTTTGGGAGACCACTTTGGCATCTCTGGGATGCAGCGATGTGGCAGCACTTCAGGAATGTCCCTCTTCCTCAGAAAAGGTTCCAATAAAAGTCTTAGTTAAAAGCCTCTATTAAAAGCTTTCAGGAAGAAATGTGCCTTATGTGGCCCCCTGAAGCCTGATGAAGCACCCACCAGAGTGATTTGCAGCTCAGGGATGCACAAGCTCCATGGTGGATGTTAATTGTCATCATGGCAAAATCTCTTCCTCTTTTTTTTCCATGGCAAACATTTTATGGGCAATGAACCACAGGAAATAACTGCTACTGATTATAATGAAAATGCTGAAACCTCTTAAATTATGGCATCAGGCAGGAGCAGCACTGATGTAATTACTATGTTAATGATCAAGTAATATTTAAGTACTCCTGTGTGATTTTCTAGTATTTTTTTAGTACCCATCTCTAATGTCCTGTGGAGGCTTTAAGAGCTGTTGCCATTCTCCTGCTGGGTGCCCTTGCAGAGAGTTTGATGGCTGCTGCTAGCCCTGGTTAGGTCTCGCAGCAGGGACCAGGACTCCCATTGCTCCCATTGCTACACTGCTCTTCTTCTTGTGCATTGTGCTGAGGAGTTCCCCATAATCCCCTTACAGCTCCCTTAGATGTAGGGGTCTAAAGAGGTGCCATGATTAGGTTAGGTCTTTTGATAGGAGACAGTCTCTTATTATTCCCTTCCCTGAGATCTTTTACATTGAAGGCAGGGCTGGGAGACAGAATGCAAGGAATCAGTGAGGCCAGTTCTGTGAAGACATCACTGAAGCCACATACCCATACTCCCGAACTTTTGTTACACTACATACTATTCTTGATGTATCTCTGGAAAACTAGCAGTATCTAATTTTTGGTGAAAAGTATTAATATATTTAGATACATGTTTTATGATGGAAAAATATAATGCAATTGTGATTTGAATGTGACAGCTGATTCCCCTGCCACAGGGCTGCCTTAACACCAACTGCTCTTCAACTACCTGACAACTTTGAGCTGGTGGCTAATAATTATTTATTAGGAAAGCACTATACTGATATTACTAAAATCTAACTTTCCTTTAAAATCGAAGATACATTTTTGAAAGCGGGAGGCTG
>WBMW01000797.1:568752-655358 GCA_013396635.1 Penelope pileata
CCCCCCATTTCATTTAAGGAAGCCCTCTCCAGGTCTACTGGCACAGTAGTAGGATTGGCAAATCACAACATTTAATCTACAATTAGATCACATGTTAAGGAATTTTAAATAAGTGCTGTAAAGTCCTTGACCAATTATTACTTTTTGCTACTGCTTATAATTAGAAGTATAACATCTGTGGTGAAGTTGTGGAGGTGGGGAAAAACCTCATGCCCTTGCTACAACTTCTTTTATTTTTGCCTTACTCCCCCAGCAAAGATCATAGAGTCATAATAGAATCATGGAAATGTTTGGGTTGGAAGGAAGCTTAAAACCCATCCAGTTCCAACCCCCTGCCATGTGCAGGGTTGTCACTCACTAGATCTTGCTGCCCAGGTCCCAACCCAACCTGGCCCTGAACATCTGTATTTCTGCTGTGTTATTATTTAAATGAAAAAAGTAACACTAAAAGTTACTTTTTAAAGTTACTTTATCTAAAAGATACTTAATCCTTTGTGTTTCTTTGTACTGTGAATATTCTACCTGGGGAAACTGCATTATTCAGAAATCTCATCTGTGTGGGGTGAGAGCAGTGCCTGTCACTTGAGGGCAGGGCTTTCTGCAGAGGTGATGGCCCGTGGTTGTCTCCCTAACTCTAATATAAATGTTCCCCAAACAAATCCTGTTTCTCAAAGCTCATGAAGCTATCCAAAGATTGGCTTGCTGTGACTGTTTCTACAAAGAGACAAAGTATGAATGCTGTGACTTATCATTGTGTTTCTGCTTTGAAGGAGCAAGCTGCAGGCCAGTGGATGAACCCTGATACCTGGCAGAGCCTGATGCCCCAATTCTGGTAGAGCGTGGGACAAACCAACAATCTTTTGCCTGCTACAGAGGGAATAAACGGATAGAAAACATGCAGCATGGAGCAAACAGAATGAAGGATACGGTTTGTTAAAGAGGCTGCCTACTCAGGTTTCACAGTTTAATCATTATTTACAAAGCTGACAGCAGGACAAGAGATGTTAAGGAACAAGCCAATAGCTCACCCCTAGGCTGAGCAGTCTAGGGAGGTTGATGGCTAATTAACATTATCTTGAAGTACTCATTGTGAGCTGCCCTGCAGCATTCCTGTTCTCCTTCCTCTTCTACAACCCTTCTGTCCTTGTTTGATACCACAATAGCATTTAGTGACTATGGGGGCAGCCAGGTATACAACCTCTGCTGAGAACAAGGAGGATGGAGACTTCCTCCCCAAGAGAAGGAGAAACAGAAAGCAGAGAATAAAAAACAACAGAAATGGAGTGTGAGAAAGATCAATAACATTAACACCAATGTGAAAAAGAGAGAAAGAATCCATAATAATAACACACAGGTTTGAAATTTAAGATCAGGAAGAGGTTAACTGAGCAGTTTAGGAGCTTAGTGAGAAAATAATCTAACAGACTTTCTTAATGCGATATATCTGTGAAAGACTGAAAACGTGTACTTTATTAGTTCAGCAAGGATGGTTAAGATGTTCCTAAGCCATAGAGGAGAGAAACTGTTTTGAGGCCAGGAACTGTCATTCAGACTTCCACTGCTCCTGCTCAAGTTCAGCAGCTGAGCAGCTCCACCACATCATACTTTCTTTGTAGAATAAAGTTGCTGGAAGAGTACCTGCCACTTATCATCTATATATCTATCTGCAGTTCCACCTTTTTTAACCAAAGTCCTTATTTACCTTTGACCACATAGAATTTTGTTAGACGATGGACAAGTCATGTTACCCTCCAAAGATACCTTTTCTGATTGTTCTCTTCACAGATGTCAGGTGTGTAGCTTGACAGGAATTTCTGGTGAGTGATATGTACCACTTCTGTCCTCTGCAGGGCAATGCAAGCACATCCTGGAAAGTAACCCAAAAAACAGGTGAAAAACAGGTGAACAACCCACCAGGTCACAAACAAGATACTTGTGATATTTTCCTATAGCCAAGTAAAGTAGTTTGAGGACAAATATCAGAGGATGCTAAATGACAAGTGGAATTAGTACCTTAGCTAGTAATAATTATTTTTACTTCTCTACTAACAGACAACTACACAGCCAACTACTTTCAATGTTAATAGAGGCTTTTCCCCATAAATGCCAGCTCAGCAGTAACTTGTTTGTAAATGTGTGTCAGTAGTTTTGGTTCTCAATCAGTAATCTCAGCCTAAGCAGAGACACGTGTATTTTGTGCTTACAGATTCTTCAATCTTCTTGCTCTGTTTTACAGGAAACAGCTCAATCCTTTACATTAAGCAGATTTTGTTGGGATTTGTTCAGCACTAAAAGGACATCCATTGTAAGTACTAATATGAGTACAGAATTTTGCATGTTAGCAACACTACAGGAGGTCCATAAGTATATTTCAAATAATATTTTAATAGCAATGTTTAAATACTTTTAAAGAAGCACCATAATTAGATATATCTCTTTGAAACTTTCTGTTAAATAGCTGCAAGCTAATGTAAAGAAAAACAGCTTTTCACTCAAGAGTTTTTTCGTTCATCAGCTGAGATTGATACACCTAATAAGCAGTTGTTATTCAAACAAACATCTAATGATGAGTCATTATAGCTATACTAAATTCTTAGGGCCAAATCCTGCAGCTTGTACTCCTGCAAGAGGGCAAAGTTCCTGCTGACTGAATGGAAGCTTTGACTGTATGTGAATTTTAGGACTTGTCTCAAAAGTAACTTGAAAAATTATTAAGGGAAAAATTACACTGTACTGCAGTTGAGTTTGAAACCAGTCATTTCATGCCTTACCTATTGGACCTTAAGCCATAAACTTTCATTACCTCTACATATTTTTCTTGCACAATTCATCACCTTTACAACAGCTAAAGAGGAAACACCTAGATCTAATTCAGTCATATTCCAGAAAATGATATTTAGATGCCTATTTAACCTAAGTACTTCCAAAAATCTTCATAGAAACTAAGGTAGCTCTGAAAATCTTGCTGTTGATCTCTATTCTTTTTTTCTTAATATGACCTAGTTCTTGAATAAGAGTACCACTCTGGTCTAACAAAGGGATGTCAAAATCACACTCAAATTGAAAATCTGTTAGAACTAGTGAAATACTGACCTCAGTGGACTTAGAAGAAAGACTTGTAAAATTTGTCCTCGTAAAGGACACAGAACTTATTTTGAACATATACTTTTCCTCATTTTAAAGAAACAAAATTAGCACCTTGCCTTTTTTGGTAAACTGCCAATCTTTAAAATTGATGGTGATTGGGTAAAATATCTTTATTTTGACCATTAAATTAAAAAATAATTCCATTCAAAATGCAAAGTGGTTCAGAAAAAAAAAATTCTTTCATGTTGTTGAAAATGCATTTTCTTTTTTAAAATTACAATAAGCTTATTGAATATAGAGACATGTCTATACCAACTGCAAACACTTCTGCTGAATTTTAACCACAGCATTTTAACATAGCTGAGAATGTTATAATGACCAGAAAAACGTATAACAGTACTTGTGTGGTGTTTGACTGAAAGATTTGTACTAAAGAACTTTATTGACTGGATGTGATGTCTTTTTATTTAGTAGTCTATGTTGAATCTTTCTCCCATGAAACGTTACGCTGTCCCAAATATTTTTTTTGATCAACATTAGATATAGCAGTTTCAGGTTTTGTTCTTCTGTCTCCCTTCTGAGTCACTAAGATGGTGTTCACACGTCTGCTACATCACTTCTTTGCAAGCATTAGCTTTGCAGCTTTAAAGCACAAGTACTATATTTCCTGTTCAAGTTGAAGTGACAAAAATGTACATACCGAAGTTCATTATTCTTGTGAGACTTTAAGCTAATCATTTGAATTTGAAAAAAGTACTCTGTCCCTTTTAAAGTTTAATACTTGTAGTTAAGAACATTTTGGTGTAGAAATAGTCCTTGAAATGTTCAAATGCTTTTGAGACTTGGGCCCTGAATTACCACTTTAAAAAAGGAATTACTCTTTTTTTTTTTCTTTTCCTTCAAATAATGTTGTTTGGGAGTTTAGGCTACAAAATCCACAAATGCCTCAGTGTGGCTCCCAAGTGAAGCTTGTGCTTGTTATTTAAATTAGTGTTTTTGAGCTTGTTATGTAGAGTGGCATTTGAGCTCTCTCAGCCTAGAGCTCTACAAGGTGAATGACTTGCACAAGGACTCCATGGCATTCTTTTCAATTTACCTTCAATCTCCCTCAAGCCTTAAAAATATCAGTTTCACTATAACAAGAGTTTAGCCTTTAACATGCAAAGCTCACAAGCCCTTAGTCTCCAAAAGGCCAATTTAGCAGGAACAAGAGAAAACACACAACAGAAAGTCATTGTGTTAAACATGCGAGTGTGCTGCACAGCTAGTGGAAACCCTTGGTTATCTCCAAATATGACATTGGAAGCTTATACCTAAAAGAATATTTATATGAACAGATATATACGGAGATGGATAAATCTGAGACTGAGTCCTGCCATGGTTTGCTAAGATCTAGGAAATCTTAATGAAGGAGATTTGACTTTTTAACTAGAAAAAGACTTGGAGATACCTTCTGGAGAAGAAAGGCACTAACCCAGCTGAACAGGTGCATGAACTGCATCCATCGTTGGTGCATGTTCTTTGCACAGATGGCTTGAGACTTCTCATGAGAGTTTGATCAGTTTCTCTTCAAGGATTTGGGAAATTATCTAGCGTCTGCTCTCTAATAAATAGATAGTAATAGTTTTCTTAATATGTAAGGAATCTCAAAGCACATCTTGAACCGTTTGCATGCCCACTGTTAAATGGCAATGGAGAAATTGAGGCTCCAGAGCTGTAGCATGCCTAAGGTTACACAGCATGTCAGGTCTGCTGTATTCTGGCCCAATGGTTTCCTTGTCAGCCACCATGTCTTAAACAAGGCCATTGCTTGTAAGTAAACATTACTTTTTTTTGGTAAGGACATTATATTGACATTACTTAAAAAGGAGATCTGTCAGTGTGTTGTGGTGCACTAAGAACACGCTCAAAAGCAACAGCTAATTCTGAAGTATGAGTAGCAGTTAAAGATAATGACTCTTTCTAGTTATCTGGTCAAATCCCATAAGCTAATATTCTCACAATGTGTTTGTAAAAATTAGGTACTGTAATTCAGAGATATTTTCTGTTCAGTTATGCATACATACCCATCTTTAGATAACGCTTGTAGGACTTGCCATAGCACAATCGTATGAGTAATGACCAACTTGGGTTATACAGTGAAGTCATGAATTGTGTTCGCTTCAGTCTGACTCAATACTCCATAAGTAAAAGGTTTAAAGAAGTTCTGAAGGAATGGATAATTGAAGTCACAGAAATTCAACAAATAAAAAACATAATTGATTCACCAAGGACAGTGGTGGCAAAACATGCTACCACCTGTCTTTGGTGGGAAGAGTTACTCTGTAGGCTCATGCAAAACTGTAGACCTAATTTGTCTATACTCTGATAATGCAGCTGATATGTATCTCTTGGGACTGTGTGGGTTAAGCTGAAGAACATCACAAGAATAGCAAGAAAGGTGAGCTTCTAGCTAATGGAAAGCTAATGATAAGTCATAGAAAGTGGGAATAATTATGTTGCAGAAAAGTTATTAGTAGAAGGGTTGACCTTAGGTTCGATCTCAGTCAATATTTCTATTAATTATCTGATGAAGCAAAAGTGTGCTATTGAAATTGATACTGATATGAAGCTGAAAATCTTCAACACAGGAAAAAAACATTAGAAGAACAAGGAATGCACTTAAAGACTCAGAGTAAAGAGGACTCTTTTTTATCCTAAATTCAGCAAAATTACAGCTTCATTCAGGATTGTGCAATTTGGTATTGGGTTTGCATTTCTACAAGGCTCCAGAATCACAAATACCTAAGAAGTCTTAGGCTGTAGTTTTCAAAGTATTAGCTCAGATTTAAAAGGTCATGATTGTAATGATCTCTGTGAAACTATAAGTACAAGCTATGACTGTAAGAATTAGCACATACTTCCTAGAAACCAGATACAATACTACTAGCACATCAGATCAGCAAGCAAGGTTGAGCAGCTAAAATGCAGCCTACAGAATGCTTAGCTCAGAAAAACTATTTTGACTCCTAAAACTCAGTGTATTTGCAGGTTTACCACCTATTTAAGATAATATGACTCCACCCCAGCAAGCATTCTCTGAGTGACAGAAAAGCCCTACAGCCTCACACTAAACCTACCAAGTAGTTTTAGAGTTCCATCCTCTTTATGCTAATTCCCACCATCAGACCTTCCTTCTACAATAGAATTGAACCAGCCTCCTGCTGTCCTTTCTCTCCTTTAAGGATATGAGATAACCAGGCTCAGGTCCAGCTGATTGCATTCCTGTGAGGAATCTCCATTTGGAAATCTGAAACCTCTTACAGTTCTCTAATGGTTGCACCAACAGGCTAAAATGGTATAGGCTGTGTGATAATTATAAAAATATTACATTATAAAAATATTATTATTAAAAAAAAAGTTACAGGCTTTGTAATAAGTCTGGTGCAGATCAGCCATCGTGTTGTGTCCAATTCACCTGTGTGTACTAGGGAAGAATGTGATCCACACAGAGCTTCAGAGACAAAAGCGTAGAGAAATGTCATGGTGCAATTACAAACTGGTCTTAAAGAATCGTTTCTTGTTTGTGTTTACTCATGTTGCCAGAGCCTGAGATTAAGGTCAGAGTTCATTAAAATATTGTTAGACTGCTGCAAGTAGAAAAGCAGAAAAGCACAGTTGCTTTAAGTTTCTCACTCATAACAATGCTTTGAGAATTTGTTGCATTATTCCTGTTTTAACTGTTTTAAGCCATATCAGTGTCTAACAGATTGGAAGGTTGGTAAGGGAAATAATAAAAGCCTGCTATTGATCAGGCATGTGCCTTGTAATAAGAATCTGCAATAATTTGGGTAGCAATAATAATGTCTAAGAGAATTGCCACATACAAAATGTGGGTGATTTATAGTATTTTCTGCTCCCTGTGGGAGAACAGACATATATTACTGGAATTTGCTGCATAATGATTCACAAGCAAGGCAGTTCTTAGTCCCAAATCAATTGTTATCTTTATTTTTAGGATCAAGACTATATGTGATTAAACTTAAGGGCAGATATGAGTATATACTACTCCTTCTCTTAAAAATTGTGAATGTTGTTTAATATGATCTGTCCATTCTTTTATTCTTTCTCCTTCATATTTTCAACCATATTTTATTCATTCTTCTTCATGCTTCCAGGGCTGGCAGCTGGAGGTGTTCTCTTTAGAAAACTCGGTTGAACCCTTAAAGACTGTGCGCAAATTAGGAAATGAAAATAAGAGTGATTAAAACTCACAAAAATACATAATGAGATTGCACTGATGAACTGGGGAGAGCAATGGACACTTGGTCAAAAAGTGCACAAGTGATTTACTTAAATTAAATGTGGATCACAGCTACCACTCATTCCCAAGAAATCACTGTCCCATATTATATGCTCTGTTTCTTTCACGAGAGTCCTACTCTCTTGAATGGATTTAGATTTCCCTGTGATCCTGTTAGTCTTCAAATAATGAAGAAAAAAAGCAAAAATAGAGCAGTTGTAAACTCAATGATTAAATTGACTACGCTTGTACTGACAGTGCTCATAAAAAGCCCTTATCTACATAAGTCATACTGAAAGTAATGCTTCCTATTTATTTCCATGGAAAATACAACAGATAGAAAGAGTACAATGACATTATTTGATAGAACAAATTCTTAGCTACAAAACGCTGCTTTTCGACAGTCACTACATTAACTATGCAGTTTCTCCAGGAGGCACTACTTTTGGAGCAACTGAGATATAACGATCTTTAAGAAGGGATGTTCACTTCTGAATCTCTTTATGGATAAAAATTAATGCAAATATGATGAGAATGGATATATTTACCAACAAAATCAAAGAATAAGATTCTAATAAAATAATACTCATAATGGTGGTAATTTTCTTCTTACAGAAATATTCCTGAAATATACTATTGTGGTGTCTTTCCTATTCTGGATACTTTTGTGGCTGATGTGCAGACAAAATTCATTATCCTCACATTGTGACCACGTAATGCATCATTCCATACTGGCATCCTAGCCTTGATTTATCTGTTCTCTCATGCACTACATTCACTGGTTTATTGTAGATTTAATACACCTATCTGTATTGTACTTCCTTTGCCTGTTGTATTTTGCAAAGTAACAACCACTTTTTAGCATCTCTGGTAAAAATTATATTTGTAATTATATATATGTATGTACATACGTATTAATATATTTGCAGAAAAAAAACAATTTAAATGAAAAGTTTCCAGTTTAACTGAGAAATTCATACACTTATTTCCCATACAATACTCTGGCCCCCAAATGACAGTTCATTCCATGTCTCACAAATGAGAGCAGCACAAATGTATCAGAACACATAAATTTTATTCTATTTTGCACAATGTTTTTACATAATTGCAGTCTTCACCTCACTCAAAAACTCATCAGTAAGGCAATATGCTCAAGTTGACATGATTTTCACTGAAAACTGGATCATGCTGTTTAAGCCTAGCCCACGGTGAAGGAGCTGGGGAACAGATGGACTCTCTGGGGCTGGAGAGACCCAGAAAAGCATTCAGTGGGCATTTCCCTGCCCAGAGGAGTTACAAGCCTAACACTGGACTTGTTGCAGGGTAAGAAATTTTGCAATTTCCCCTGCAACAAATCTTGGATGCTCTGAGGTATCTGTGTATACATTAAGAGACACCTAGAAATTATTGTAGTCATTTGACAAGCACCAGGAGATGGAGCTCCAGACTACGCAGCGTAATTTCTTAGTGTAGCAATGAAACATGTTGTTTCTGCAAGGTTAAATGCTTCTTTCTTTTCAGCTTATCATTTACAGGATTTCTTTGAGTCAGCTCTGTACTTGTGAGAATCAACTGCTGCTTCTTTGAAGAACCATGTTAACCCTGTGCTGCAATCACTAATGTTTTCCTTCATGGATCTATAGCCTAAATTTAAAAAAAAGTCTGGATAGGAACAAATCAGAGCATATATTGATTTAGAATATTTTTGGGGGGATAATGCTGGTAGTATACACTAATTCTAATTTTAATTTATTCTAAGTTTATGGAAATGCCCTAAAAAGTAAAATTCCTTGGAAAATACCTGCAAAACATGCTATCAGGTACTTTCTAATTCACTTCAGAAAAGGAAATGACAGATTTCTTTACATAAAAGCATAATGGTTAGAAAAAGAAGAAGGAAATGATCATGAAGGTTCTCTACAAGACAGCCAATATTCCTTCACTGGTGTTTCAAAAATGCTGTTTTTTGGGGATTCTAGTAATTTCAGTCCATATTTAATCGCTGTTGTGGAAAAAGCAATGAGCTTTTGCATCTGACAAATGGCCAGCTATGGACACCTCTACAGACCACTACTCCACCGTGTGACTGAAAATGATGCTCTGATAAATTACTTAAAAAGCAAATCCTCCATAAAATTAAAATGGCTGAGTCCTGGTATAGCCTCCCACCGCATGAGAAGTCTGGTTTGGCAATTAACCTTGTTTTTAATTGGTATTTAAGCTTAAAGTGTATGCACATGCTTTGATCTCTAATGAGATTTTTGATACTAATCAGAGAGACTGTGTCCAGCATCCTGGTGTTGCAGGTTTCTCAGAGGGTGAATAAATTACGTTGCTATTAACATTTCCCTGGTAAAACAGATACACGTTGAAACAAAAACTTTAAAAAATATAAAGAGGATTAAAAGCATAATTCCTGCTGACTTTTACTTTTTGTGTACCTGTGAATATCCTTCCTTTATTTATTTTTCTCTGTGCTGTGTAAGAGTAGAACAAATAGTAAAAAACAGATCTTGTATTCATGCTATTATGCTTCAAAACTGTGATATAAGTTTTGGAAAAAATTTACTGCAGAAAAGCTTTATGCTAGTCATAAACTTTTGACATAAGAAATGTGTGGAATACCAATTACAGGCTGTTCGGAAATATTTTCTGACATTTTTAGAGTGCAATGTGAGAAGAGTTCACCTTTTTCTCCTATTTAATTATGACTTTTTCAAATAGGATGCTCCAACTCAATGGGAGTCACTGCACTTACAGTAGTAAGGAAAGATAATTTAAGGCTTTTACGATAGGCGAAAGGAAGGAATATGTCTTTGGGCTGAAATGGTTATCAGTTTTTAGATCAATCACCCTTATGGAAGTTTTTCCATTGGTATAAAGATATTAAGATATTTACTACCAGCATAGATCATATTGAATGGATTACACGGGAAGGAGGAAAAATGGGAATATACTCAACATACAGACTATAGCACTTCTATTAAAGGTCTAATATAGAGTAGCTATTACATAATTTAAATCAGACTGCCTCACCAGGGGTTATATCACAAAGTTCTGCTGTAAGCTTAAAATTTCTTCTTCACATTTTTCAAACTGCATTTGCCAGTATCCAAACAAGATTTCATTTTCATGAGTAAACTGACCATTGATGATCCCAGAACTGTGAAGAGGAGCTTTGTTGTGGAGATCACATGTACCATAGTCTGGAACATATTTTGGTTACAATTTTCACCTATAATATTGGTTGACATAGTTGCAAATCGCCTACTGTGCTTTCCTGATAAGTAAAATCACCGTTAAATAATAACAATAGTTATTTCACGCATACAGGCATTAACTTGTAAGGAAAACAGAAACCCTGAATAGATAGCAAATGTCTGAATTCCTACCTATGGGACGCTGGAAGCACCTTTGAAGTGCCCCAAGATGTTACCTCAATAAATTTAGCAAAGATTATCGTTAGAAGTTGTATTACAGAGGAGTTTTGAAAAACACATGGGATTTGTTTTACTTGCTGGAAATTCCTAGTGGAAAATTCTCCACCCAGATTAACAAAAACAATCAACATGAAATTTATCATGACAAGAGTTTGCTCTGGAGGCTTACTGCAGCAATCTCGTCATCAAAGAACAGAAATGTGCTCTATGGCCTACACTGGTCAGACGATGAGGAATTTCAAATCTCAGATGTGAAATTCTTAAAGCAACATGTATCAACTAAACATTCAATACTGTGTGAAGTAGAGGCAATCAGAAAATCTTATTTTGAATATCTCCAGAGGTTCTCAAACTTTGTTCTGCTGTAGGTAAGAGGTCTAAGAAAGATGGCTGCTCTCAGTTCTGGCTATTGCAAGGTGGTCAAGCAAATAAAACATTGTCATGCTTCTACTTCAGAAATACTATGCAGTCATGAACACAAAAAGCTTCCTCTGGTGTTCAGAATTGTAAACGCTCCATCAGTTTTTCTCCCATGAGACAAATCCCTATATCAAAATGCAAAAATATGAGATTTCCTGTTTCAGAGTGATAACAGGATCCCAGAGAAGTGCTCTTGTTACTTCTAAAGAAGAGGGTGGATATTTATAGAATATGCCTGGTAGCAGCCTCTATAATTAATGTTGAAAGGTAGTTAGCATTGTAGCTCCCTATTTTCAGTCACTCGTAACTTCGTGAAACATCTCCCTTTTGTACTGCAATTTTCATCCTGATTTTATGTCAATGTCAACATTTTAAAGTATGAAGAAAAATTCTTCCATATTCGAGAAGACTGAAAATATATGCTTAAATGAGTGACTCTTCTAAGCAGTTCTGTTCTCCAAATGGCTGTAGTTTGAATGCTACAATTTTACAAAGGACTGAACCACTGCATGACTTTTTTCTGAGAGATCTGATCTGATTTTTTAATACACATTAAGAATAACATGTACCTGAATGAGCATATGCTTATAGCTGACTGCGTGTTCAACGCTTACACAAAGATATAATATCAATTTCATCACGAGAAAAATAGTAAAAGTAGAAAATCAGGGAATCGATACAGAGATTTTCTTATCCCCACATTACTTTCAGGAACTTTTGTTGGCTTAGGAAGCACAGATAAAATTTAGAAAGGTCTATGCTCAATCTCCCAGCTTTCTTCTTTAACTAGCACTAACGTTTGCCTTACACATCAATAATCTTAGTTGCTTATATCTTATTAGCAGGATACGTTGACGCTTTAATAAAAGATGAAGAAATTCACTAGGAGCCCACAGTTTAACCTATGATAAAGGGAGAAACGCTTAGCAGACTGACAGAATGCAAATTGCTTCCTTACAGTTGTTCAGAACATTAAAAAGAATTTATTTTACTTATGTAGTAGTCTTTCCTTCTATGTTCAATGGCATCTTTGCCTTTCACACACTCAGCAAACATGAAGGCCACAGTTTCAAGCACAGTTTAACTGATCTGCTAAGGTTTTCCTGCTCTGCCTATATTTTCCCCTTCACCTCCAGTGTCTGCGCTGCCCAGGTGAATCTGGTAAAAACTGAAAGAAAAAAGACTAACTGTATGAGCCATTCTTCCCATTCTGGTCTGTTGCTTTTATGGCTCTAGGCTTTGACAATCCATCATTTCTTGCTCTTTCTGTGTCCAAGGTCTCTCAAATGCATTTGCTTCTATCAGTATCAGAAAGAGACTAGTAATGTAACTCCAAAATCTTTATATTCTGTCCTGCAGATTTCCATATTTTTATGCAATGAAGTTGTACATGTGGACTAGCGGTGTGTACTAGTTCCCTGTTATGTTGGGAGCTGAGTAAACAAAATACAAGCATGAACGTAAAGGAGTCATAATTTTGGCTAAATACAAGACACAACAGGCAGGAAAAAAAAACCATCTTGAACAGCCGAAGCTTTAGCTTGATTTCACGAAGAGAAGCTATACATGTAATGACCACAAAAGGCAAATCCATCAGTACTTGATGCTCAGGAATAGGAAAACAAAGATTTGCTAACTTGAAGGTGATTAATATTTTAACAATCAGTTTCCATTTTCAAATAGTTTTTTGGCACCTCATTGTCAAAAGGTGGCTTGATAAATAAACGTGACAATTTAGAAAAGGTGCTTTTAAAAGCCCTGAAGCAGGCTGGATGCTGACCCCCAGTAAAACTGGAGGAGTGAATCATCTTACTTGCCACGGTGACTTGCACAAAGTTGCTGCCTGCATCACAGGTGCCAAGACACCTTTGCAAATCTGCCCTAGATCACTTCTACAGTTTTTACCCAAGATAAATAGACTTAACGCCAGCAGCATTATGCCAGCAGTTTCAACATGCCTCCTATCTTTTAAATATTATTACTTGACTATCATTTACCAAGTTCTCAGAATAATTTTCTCTTTGTCTCGTTGATACTGATTCTGTTTTCTGACAGTTTTCCTCTTCTCTTGCTCCTCAGATATCTCCCTAATGATCTTCTCATACTTAGGATTGGTACATTTAGCCCAGAAAAAATGGACAGGATATCTCCTGAGCCCACAGTGCAGCTTTTTGCTTGGATAAATCAACAGCCAAATGAAGCAAAAATTAGTCCCTTTTCCTAATAAATGGGGTGAGTAGAAACCTGGCCCAATCACAAGAACAAAACATCAGAAGTAAATAGTGGATCCAATCTCTCCCACGTGGTCAAAGCAGAGAAATCTCCGACTGCCACTTGATCAATAACATATTGCCAGTTTCCAGACAAAGCAACACTCTTTGGCAGCCTCAGGAATCTTTTAAAGACAGAACACAGAGATTCAGAAAGTGATATTTCCTGTAAATTATACAGCATATGCTTAATAGGAAATATGTATCTGTGGAATTAAATGACAATGCTGAGGAAGATTAGATGTCAGTTGTTTCAGATTGATTTTAGCCAGAGGTTAAGCCAAAGGCTAAGCTCATCTCTGCTGAGCAACAAGCCATGTGCATAAGGCTCACATCTGAAGTCTCTAATTACTCTGGTTAGATCAGGTTGTACACTGGGCTCACTGAACTCCGTTCATATTAGCTTTCTCTAACAGATGTGAGAAAGTGCTCGTGTTAAATTACCCCTTTTAAAATCCTTTTATATTTATTGATCAGCATTAGTTCAAGAACCTTTCAGGGAATACCCAAGAGGTTGCATAAATAAGTGGTAAAAAATAAAAACAAACAAGGACTTTGGTGTGGGTGAGCATCAGCCCCTCAGTGGACCAAATCCCGATTCCTTTACTCAAAATGGATAATAACTCAGTATAGTACTGAAAATATTGGCTATCAGAATAAGGGGCTTCTGAACTGACCCAGGATTGAACCCACCAACAGTGTCTTCATATTGTTCTTTATCCCAATTTAAGGGTGCTGGCTTGTATATGAAAACTTGTAAATCTTCCTAATGCATGAGGACAGTGGTGATGTTATCTGATGTAACATTAAATGACCACCTGATGGTTCTGCCTCAGTGGGAAAACTGACCTTCTATTTTTCTTGCTACCATCAGTAAGAGATGCCTGTTGACCTCTAAAATCTTCAGCTTCTTACTTCTCTCTAATAAATACATTACTTAGTTCATTAGAATGCCAGTATATCTACAAAAGTAGTATTTCTACATGAAAGTAAAAATGACACACAGGTGGTTATAATGGCATTTCTAGATATTCTTCCTGAATGCATTCATTTCTTATTATTCCTTCAATTATATGCAAAAGACAGTAGATTAAATACTGCCAGTTTATCATCACCTTTATATACAGGAGAATAAAACATTGGAGAGACTGGTGATATATGCTTCCAAATAACAATCATGGTTCACTATTGATAAGGCTGTCATTCCAAATGACTTGCTTTCAAGACCTCAGTTATGCTTTCTACTCTATGCTCTGGTACTGAGTTGTAGACATATTCTAGCTACCACAAATGATGGGACTGGAGCTTGATTA
This sequence comes from Penelope pileata, assembly GCA_013396635.1. Lineage (NCBI taxonomy): Eukaryota > Metazoa > Chordata > Aves > Galliformes > Cracidae > Penelope > Penelope pileata. Next base: position 583,565 of record WBMW01000797.1, read on the forward strand.
AAAAAAAAAAAAAAAATAGGCAGGTCTGCCGCCTTCCAAAAGCTGGTTGAGTCAGCTCTTTTAAATGATACACTCAATTACATCCTACTGCTTAATACAATTTGTATAAAATATGGTGATGCCACCTGCCAGACAAAAACAAACAAACAAGCAAACAAATCTCATTCTAACAGTTCTAGGAAATCAACCTCACTTTAAGGCTTTAAAGGATGGTAAAATTTCTCCTGCACAGCTTCAAGTTCCCAAGAGAATATTTTTTGACAGGTTCAGTCTGATGGCTTCCAGTTGCTCCAAAGTGCATCTCCTGACATCATTGTACATGGCTTATTGGGTTTTATAAAGACAGTTTGCAAATGATTTGTGAGGAACATACGCATTATAACTTGCACATGCATTTCCAAATTCATTTATCTCAAAGAAATGTTTTATGTAAAAGTCGAGAGCGAAAAATATACCTGGGAGTTGTTTTCAGAAGACTAATGCTGTATGTTCTGTTACGTGAAAATGAACAAAATAAAGCTTACATGCTTCTTCATGGCCAATAGTTCCCATTGATCCAATTATAGCTTCTTTACCTAACATTACACAAGACTGATTTAGAGATTCCTGTCCAGACTGATCTGAGAAAAAATGCATTAAATCATTTATGTTGTTACAATATGCACAAAATGCATTAAAGTAATGACAGCAGCCTGACAGAAACCCACAAAATCAAAGACTTTCAGAGGGAAGAATGAAGTGCCATTTTTAACACACCCAACAGAGAGATTACGGCTCTTGTGGAAGATGAAATTATATGCTTTTTTGAGAGTCCCTAATAAAGAATCACTCAGGCACATTGTAATGGTTTCAAAATTATATGGTATTTTAATCCTTTGCATTTGTCTTTGTATTATGTAAGTTAGACTTCTATCAACATTTCAACACCCTATCTTAGACAACTTATCTTCACTTTTTCTTTCTTTTTCATAGGAGTAGTGGTATTTGGCCTAAAGCTCTCTGCTCTAGAGACACTGCTTGTACTCTGGGGAAACTGATGAGATTTTTGTTTAAGCTTTGGTTCTAGATCAGCACTGAAGTATTTTTAGATACATTTCCAAAGGATTTTGAAAATTATGTCTTAAAAATTAAAGTCAGTTGAAAAACTGTCAGTAACAGTACAATTATTCCAGACAGTTGTGGAAGGTATAGGATGTTAGGACACGTTCAGACCAGAATGACTCCACCCTCATTTGTAATTACTGATTGTCCTGTTAAAAATTCATAATCCTATATTTCTTACTAATTGTTCACTTAATGGGAAAAACAAAAACAGAACAGTATTGCATAAATACAGTAAAATAACTGAAACCAACTTGTCGCTCAAGGTGTTCATTGAAGCCAAGCTGGCTAACATCTCCGTGTTATCAAGAATAAAGCAACTGGAAGTAGATGAGATCTATCAATTTCTTTGGTGAGGTAAGAGATGAAAATGGTCACAGATAGCACTGTACTGGCAGCAGTACTCAGGGGCACAGAGTTCCTAGTACAGGGCTTTTGAATAGGAATGACTAATTACTCTAAATACAAGAAGAAATCTGGTGTTATATGGGCATCTGCACCCCAGACTCTGTTCAGAATTTCTCACATTACTCTCTCAGAAGCAGTGTCACCAGCTACACAACCTGTGGTAGGTTTAGCAATGGCAGCGGGAGCACTATTCAGTACTCACACAAGCAATCTTACCCTTTGATGAACTAAGAAGTTTTAACTGTCAAAGCAACAGTGAGGGATAAGGTGAAGGTCTAATAAATACAGTGGATGGATTGAGAGATAAGAGTATTAAGTATCAAGGACAAATCTGAGCATTTACATTTTTCCCTAATGCATTTTTTATGCTCATAACCCTTTGCATTGTACTGTATTTACTCTCTGAACTAAGAACTTCTGTGTGTCAGAGTAAATGTGAGGGATAAGGTGAAAGTCTAATAAATAAAGTAGATGAGCTGAAAGATATAAGTATTAAACATCAAGGACAAAGCAAAGCATTTACATTTTTCACTAAAGCCTTTTTTATATTCAGTCTATTATTTCAGCACTTTCTCATGCTATCTCTTGGTAAACTATCCAGCCAATCAATTGTCAACCAATGCCTGAAAGTTTATAAAATGACAAAAAGAAGTACAAACTATTTTTGTACATGAACAGATTAGCTCAAAAATGATTTTGAGATGAGATAGGTTCCAGGGCCATATGGAGCCATTTTTCTGATGTAGATACAGGTGGGCCTCAGCTCTTCCCTAGGATAAGCAGCAGGACTAAGTTGTAATCTAAGAGATGCTAACCCCTTTGCATTTGCCCTACTATGAAATATCAACCTCAATAATTTTTAAGATCGTGTCACTGTGCAACTTTAAGAAGGCACAAATAGCTGACTCTCCCATGCTTTGCAGGCAAGGACAAATGAAAGTTTGACAGAGTCATTTGACCGTGAGAACACATTGTCTGTGGGAGCTGGATCAGACTTTCTGCTGTTGCTACTGAAATTCAAGCATGTGTTAGCTGTGCAGCACAGTTATTTTTCTGCCTAATATGTTCATCAGAGATGGCAAGCATTGTTTTTAAAGAGGAGGCCACATTCTGATAATAGGTTCAACCAGTACTACTATCCAGCAAGAACAGCTATACATACATCAGAGGCTATATCCATATTTCCATGTTAGCATAGGTTTCAAACACTCTTCTCCTGGTGGTGCATAAAAATGGCCAGAAAAACAGCTCATGCTTTGGCTCTGGTTCCAGATGAGAGAGGCTCCAGGTAGGGAAACTCAAGTTCAGGGTTTCAAGCTCTCCTCTGAGTGTGGATACAACAGCTTTGGGCAATTTGACACTGAAAAATTGAGCTTGTCTTGAGCACTGTTACCAAAAGCAGCATGAATGTGGAAACACTTGGGAAAAAAATCATGCTCGGCAGGTATTCAGGCATGGTTCAAAATGATGCATTTGAATTTTAAACAGCTTTCTTAATGTTCTCTAATTGCAGTGATGCTGTTGTGTCTCTTAGACCTAAACACTTTGCTAGGAAAACATACCTAGTTTTGAGGAATAGTTCAACACATGAGCAGCATGGAATATGAAGGACTATAGTTTAAAATAACTGCTGATGAAGAAACTTCTGTGGGAGATTTGCCAGGCTTATAAAAGAAAGAGATACTATAGCAGAATATAAAAACAGATAAATAACAAATTGCAGCTTCGTCTGGAGCTATGGACTGTGTGAGTATTTATGGTTTTGAAAGGTTTTATGGGGAAAATGTTTTATTTTTTATGTTTTGAAATATATAGCAACATAAAAATGTAATGGTTGGCTTAACCTATAAAGAGTTTTCTAATCAGTAAGTCCCTGACAGAAGGTGGAATTTGTATCTCAGTGCAAAATTTATTTATTTTTTTCTTTTCCTTTTAATTTTCGAAGTCCAGGATGCCTTGAAGTTGCTTGATGTTACCGGATAAATTTTCAAAGCTCCACGCAGAAGAGGTGCCAACACAAAATGCATCAAGCAAACACTGAGTTATGTTTGTGCATCTCCTGTGCTGTGTTTTCATAATTTCTCCCATATATCTGCATAAAGATAGGGTTTGCAAATAGAGTAAAATTATAGATTGAGCTGGTTATTTTCCTTCTTCCATGTTAGGTGGAAATTAATAAAGTAATTAAATGTTACATTTACTGTTCATTGAATTACTTGGTTGTTTGGTAATTATTAGTGTGATTACAGAGTGACATAAACAACCGTGTGGCTCAAATGTGCAATTATGTTCAATATATGCTGAGCTGACACACGTGGAACATATTTTGCTGATTTTGCAGGCAATTAATAAATGCTCATACAAAATGGCTTGTGTAAAGTGCTGTAAATAATGCAACAGAGTCCATTTTTGCTCAGCTTGTGCTTGCACTGAAGTCCACTGCTTGTGAAGCCAAATGGGGACAATTTAACTTGTTCATCATAAAAATCTAGGTGAAGGCAGTTTTTCTCACTATTAGGTTATTGTCTTGTTATTTTTTCTCTCCTGATGACACACCTGTATATATGTATATAATAAAGTGTTAATATTGTGAGGTTTTTTAGAGATTTTGAAGATTTACACAATTCTGGGATTTGGTCCTGTTTTCTCCCATAATGTTGCCAAGACCGGTAAAGAGAAGTTAGCTGTGTTTGCACATGGAGTCTTTCATGTCATTTTTTCCTACTTCATTATATTTATGCTGTAAAGTAACACTGTGACTGACAATACTGCGTGCTTGCACTGATTATAAAAAAAAATTGTGTTACTCCTTTTCCTGATATATTTTTTTGGAAAGTGAGCAGTCATTCATCAAAAATGAATGAAGCCATGACTCACCAGGTTGAACCACAGCCACCTGGGAAAGCATGGCCACGTAGTATTTCGTAAGGTGGTCTGCCACAACTAAGAACTTTTACACCAATAGTCTGATGTGTTATGTCACCACAAGGAACAAATAAACACTTGTATATCTTTAAGCATCTGACTGCGAATATCGATATTATCTCAGCTCTGTTCCATTTCTTTAAGTGCATTGAGAGTAAGCTTGATTTTGCTGGCTGGGATGCATATTAAAGAATAACTCCAGATAGCAAAGGTGTCAGGAGGACATGCTGCCTTATTTTGTGCTTAGTTTGAGTGCACAAAGAGTAAAATGGGCATTCCAATATTTCTTTTTCCTTTTCCATTTTTCTTTCTCCTCTTCCTTCACCCCTCCTCCCCCCGTCTTCTTTATTACCTTTTCTACCCGTTCTGCATTGTGTTGAGGTTTAATGTTTTTCACTGCAGTGGACAGTTTGGCCATCTGAGGCTACGTATAATTCATTCACATCTCAATGCACAGGGTTATTCTCACTAGGCTAGCACAAAGATAAAAGGGAGCAGCATAAAAACAGGATTGGATGTGTATGCTACAGATATTTTCTTCCTAAAAACTCTGGAACTTGTGGGATCAAGCGACCTTGAAGTAAAATTTTTCACCAGTGCCACAGCACAGCAAGTTTGCTTCACTCTAGGCTGATGACTTCAGCTCTGTTTTCTGCACTGGCTCAGTAAAGCCTATAAATCTTGCACGTTTTGCTGCTAGTGCAGGTCCAGGTGCTATTGTGGCTTTTGGTGTCACTATAGTTATTGCTGTTTCTTTGGTCCCTTTGGCATTTGAGTTGTTTCCTGAAGAACTGGAGAAAGCTGATTTATGAGAGTACTTGGCTTATGCAGAGAAACAAAGGAGGAGGAAAAAAGACAAGAAGAAGCTGGGTTATGTGGCCCAAATAGCTGAGTAGAGGAGTCAATGTAATGCCAGAAAAAAACCACCCTGATTCCAAGTCTTTGTGGTCCATAAATTGCAAGTATTTTCATTGCACTTTGAACTACAGAATTTCACAGCTTTTTAGGATGAAAAAGCTGTTCCTTCTGCTACATATCTCCCAAGTCCTGTTGGAGTCTGCACCTGAAGCATCATTTTCAGTGAGCGGACAATCAGCAGCTTTACAGGATGTGTTGATTCCTGTGATATTAGAGGTAGCTACTGTATGTTGTGGTCCTGACAAGAAGACCATCACACATCTAGGAGCTAGTGAACCCCTCTGCTAGGGATGGGGAGCTCACGGTGTGCTGTGTGTGGATGGGAGTTCTGTTCAATGCTACACCACAGAGGGTTCCCAGCATCTAAAGGGATGTAAGATTATCTACGCTAATCTCTCCAATAAATAGCATTATCCTGGTGATAAACAACCTCACGTTGTGGGATAAAAAGCAAAAAAAAGTGCTCAAATGAGATATTTGAATATCATGCATAGTCTTGCACGCAATAAATGGCACCATGACTTGATGCAATAAATGCAGTGTGTAACTAGAAGTGAACAAGTGTAATGCACCAAGCCAGCTTTTAATGAGTCCTGATTCATTAAGAGGCTAAAGCAAGACAGTTGTGATAAGCTGTGCAGGGTGTAATGCTTACATTTAATGCCAGGAAACATCTCCTTTTTTTTTCTTTTTTCTTTCTTTCTTTCTTTCTTTTTTTTTTTTTTTTTTAATAGGGTTATCTGTGCTCTCAGAAAAAGAANTAATAGTGGTAACCTGTGCTATCAGAGATAGAAAATGGATAGTATGAGCAGAAAGGCTTTAACAGAAAGGGCTCCTGTTACTGCTCTGTTCTACCCTGCTGGGTATGCACAGCGCTGCTTTGTAATAAACTCTCACAAAGCACAACAGCTCTCCAAAGTTCACGGCTGTTCTTAAAGCCTTGTATGGTATGCACACTGACAATACTTGGACAATATGATCATGCTGCTTATTAGTAGTTATGTAAAGGAGTTGAGTAATTAGACCAGAGCTGTGGACCAGATCTAGAGAATCAGTTTTGTCTCTGAGCACTGATTGGGAGCAGAGGAAATCTTGTGAAGAAGGAAAACAGTGTTAAGATAGTACTAATTCACTTTCTGGATTTATTTACTAATTGCCAAGTTCTAATTTGTGAAATGCTTAGAAAAGCAGAAAGCAAATTCAGTGTCTGCTCCTGTTCTACCCTCTGCCTGGTTTTATTTTTTCAGAACTATGATCTGACGGCCACAGACAGGGATTGAAAACCTCTGATCTGGCCGTTTTTCAAACACAGGAACCACATTCAGTACTTGAAAATATTTGCACTCAAATTCTGATGTATATATCAGGAAATAGTATCATCCTGTTTGTTTTATTAATGAGAGGCATGAGATAAGATTGTTCGGAAATCTTTATAACTCACAGTTCAGACACTTTTGCAGAGCGAAGTCTTTCAGCATTCAGATGATATCTGTGTGACTGCTTTCCTTTGCTCCTTTCTGTGGACCACTGCACAGAAGTCTCTCATGCTCTCAGAGATGTCCACAGGCCTAACTGAAGATCAGCCCCATAGACTTTTACCCACTATCCCAGGTGAGCTATCCTTTCAAGTGTTTTCTCTGTTTCCATTAGGGAGTTATTCTTCCCCTCATTCTAATGAAGTATTTGCAAATATTGTGCCCCCTCGGTGGGTTGGTAGAACAGCAGGGCTTAATACATGCTTTGAACACTGACCACATCTCTTTCTGGACATTTTGTTGTTGTTGTTATTGTTGTTGTTGTTGTTGTTAAAAAAAAGAAGTAGAGTAAACATAGATAAGGAGAGGTCAGAGAATAAAATTGTCAGTGGTGTGGTGATGTCACTTTGTGCTGTTGCTTTTTGTAGATAAGACAATACGGTGTCACCTTTACATGGTTCTTTGATATACTAAACACTGTCTTCTTCCATCAATTTCTGTGGGACCAAAGTGCACTCAGTATAATTCAGGTTTGCAGTTGAAGTCAATGAGAATGATTTTTTTGACCTCAGTTTGCTCTGGATCAGGTCCATGGTGTCCAGCAGTGAATTTACGGTGCCATCTAAGCCCTGCAGAGTATGCATGAGTCATCTCCATGGTACTGAGGCAATCTCAGTAAATAAGAAGAGACAGCTTCCTTTTCAACAGGTGAACCAAATCCCCAAAGTAAATTTTTTTTTTCCAAGGAAGCAAAAGGTTAATTTGAAGTGCTCATGGCCTTCCATGAATCAAATGAAGTAATCCCATGTCTGAGTTTTAAAAGCATCCATAAATTAGTAGGGTGTAGTGCGCAGATCAAAAAGAAGGTTATCAAAGATTAATAAAGAGAGAGAGGGGAGAAAGAGAGAGGAAAGAAAACTCTGCTAGAAACTCTATCATAACTCCTACTAAACTGGAGAGTACGATTCACTTATTTGGGGTCCAGTTAGTACACAGTGTACTGTTAACCCCAGAAAGGAGAGAAAAAAAGTAATATATAAAAAAGATATTTTCATAATGTGGATAATAAAATCTGTGAAAAATAAAATGGGGAATGAGTTGGATAAAGGAGAACATTGAAAGAAAAATGTAAAAATCCAAGAAAAAAGCCACTTGGCTATTTTTGTCCTCTTTGAATCATTGTTATTTTTTAAATTCCAGCTCTATCAGAAAGGCAAGTCACATCTTGAAAAGGCATGTCAGCGGAAAACCAGGATTTTTTTGGAAAAGGCATTCATTATGAGGAATGAAAACCTGATTTCTCAGAATAAAAGCAAAGCAAAGCACAACAAAACCAACAAACTGTCACACAAATAAAAAAGCTTGCATCACAGAAGGAGCAGTCAAGGCTGTGAAACAAACTCGTTTTGTGTTTTTAAATTATGCTGGAAATTCTCCAAGCCATATTAAATTGCCATGCATGCAAAGGGGATTGTTTATGCATCCTAATCTTTAGCTATGAACTAATGTCCTCTACATTCCCCTATGCTAAGTGTCAAACAACATGAGTTAGCTTCATACCATCGATATCTGCAGGGACTAGATGGTCTTTACCAGCTAGGTTGTGAGGCAAACAATGAAAATTGAGTGCCCTGTTTCACCATGGAGATGTTACAGAAAATCCTAGACCAATAACACTTCAATCTTACAAATTCTTGCATACGCCTTGTTTGGTCTACTTGAGTAGAAGCTGTGTTGTGTCATCAAGATGGAGGCTTTCAGACATAATGCAAAACAAACAAACAAATGAAAAAACCTAAACCAAACCAAAATAAAATAATGCTGCCAATTATTCTCTTGAAATACTGCATTTCTGTTGTGTTGCATGCTTACCTGGTTAAAATTGTACTGACCTGAACAACCTTTGGGAGCTCGTGTTTAGCACAGTAATCTGTGCCATCAAGCAGCAGTTACAAGTGTATGAGAATGTGGTGCAGAATGCTAAAAGACTGCCTAAAAACAATCGCAAAACAGGAAGACAGAGAAATCTGATACCTAACTCTATTTTTTCATGGATAATTATTTATAGTTAAAAAGCGTGGGGGGAAAACATTAACATTTGAATTGAAGCAAGCAGATCAAAACTTGCATCTCACGGTGCCTGTGAAAGTTTCGACCTGCCAAGACTCCAGCTGCATCAGGCCCTGGACAGATTGGGGGAGTGTCAGCAGTACTTAGCGCTCAGCTGCTATGCCCTGTGCCATGCCAAGGCGGAGCGGCTGTGCACTAAACACAACATCTCTGTATTTCACATTACCACAAATGGGAATAGAACAGTTTCATGGAGAGGAAATAGGTGACAAGAGGAACAAAACACACCAAAAAATCTCTGCATATTTCATGGAGTCTCATTTTCAGTGTGAGTCCCAATACAAAATAGGCTGATGTATCCTCTTACTGAGACTTTGGCTGTAACATCAGAGTACAAGATCCTGGGCTGTTTTTTCACACAAAGCAAACACTTTCTCTAGGGCTTGGATTAAGCAGATACAGCAGATAAAGGCTTTGACCCTGCAGAATCTTATGTGTAAGACCTCATTGCTGGTACCTACCAGCAGCAGGAATTAGTGTGCCTAAAACACTGCAAGATCCTTGCCCATTTTCCCCTTCTGTTCCAGCTCTGCTTTGCTCTACTGGTTTGTCTGGGATCAGAGACTGCCTGCGCATCTCCTGTCACCTTGATATCTCCAGAAAAGTAGATGGGTGACATTTTGAGCACTATGCAGAAACTGCGTAGCCTGCCCTAAACGCTGTTTGTGTGTGGGTGTATAGGGCTAGCCAATAAATAATGCAGTTCTGTACGTTTATCAGTAGGGAGGTCAGCCCCCTTCACAATGCTGACATTTTAGGTCAGAGGTTACAAGAGATGCGATCAAGTCAGCAATTCTCCATCCTAGCAGCTTTGCTTCATTTTTGGTATATCTTCTAACTTATTTTAGATGAAGACTATGCCCTGATCCTCGTTGTCCCTCACTGGGAGTTCTTTTAGAGGCCAAGAAAAGGCTGGCTTCTCTCTCCTCCAAATGTGTTAACTGAGACCTGATCTAGTGCCTGTGCAAATAGGACAGAAGTGTCCTCTTGCCTAAATGAGCATTGGATTGGATCCTGAAAAGAGAGAGAAGCTCAGCTCAGACAGCAGGCTGTTTAGGCATCTTTCCTTGTTTGCAGTTGAGCTTGCCTGAAAACTGCTGGAAAACCTGGACCATGTAGTTCAACAGTCATAATTGTGCAGATTGAAGTCATGTTGGTGAGTCATTGACTTGATTAGTGAATATGTTCAGCTTGTTTTCTTCTAATATCATGCTAATTTATTGCTGAAGCATCACATTTGATTGTTTTATGTGTCAATAATTAAAAATAGTGATTTGAGTAAGACACCCAGCAGTGCAATTAGAAAATCATATTAGTAGCTGGGGAAAACATAAATGTAATGCAGCATAATGCAGTTAACATGCTATTAATTTTTTTCTTTTAAATGTGCCAAAGTCTGTCATACAGTTGTCCAAAACATGATGAATAACAAATCAAAACAATTGTCCTTCATTATTATGTTACTATCAAATTAAATTAAAATCTTAAACAACGCTCTTCTCAGCATGGCTATTCTGAAAGCCATGAAAAGTTGAAAATTGTTTTATTTCAGCATTTCTGTTTGTGTTCTTCGGCTTCTCTTTCATTTCAGAGAACAACCAAAAACTGAAGTAAAAAACACTATTACCTTTTGTCACAAGAAACAGCCATTTCTAAGTTGCTGTTGTAGGCAAAACTACAGTAATGACCAGTCACAAGTTTAATAGCTAAACAGGCCAACTCTAAATGCACTGAGACTTCACTCTTGGTATTTTCAATCTGCAGTTAAATCACTCTTCATTCTGATTCTCCAAGCTATCAAATATTACTCCTAGTTTATATAGTAAGTCATGTTCCTACTCTCCTCTGAGCCAGCACTGAAGAAACATCCATCATGGTATTAGAGGTCATGCTGTTACAGCCCAGATGCTAGGGTATTGAAACAATTCCTGTTGTTTTTTGGATATAACACAATAGGAAAAAGATTCTACCTGCTGAAAAATACCTGATAAAGCAGCAATAATTCTGTTTACTCTTAGCCTGGACTTTAAATTATTCCTAAAGTTTGATTTTTTTTCCAGTTTTTTTTTTCATAAATATACAAACACCTCAACAAGCATCTGGAGAGGAGTGTTTGTTGTTTAAGCTCCTTGTCATTGCCAATCTAATCGTAAAAGTTCAGACTTCCAGTCAGGGAGCAGAAAGAGACCTGTCAGTCCATCCCACTTCCATCAGACCAAAGTTCCTCAGTTGAGTTGTCCAATAGTTGCTGCTTATACAGGTTTTTTTCTGAAGGTACGTTTGAGGTAAGAAAGGCATCTGCCTCTGCATGGATTCCATGGCATGTTTTGCAGAGGTAAAGGTGCTAATGTCAGTGACCTAAAAATGTCCAGATCGTTTGGTAGGCTGGAGTAATATTTCCAAAGGCCTAGTAATGTCATAACAGCAGAAATGAAATTGAAACGCAATAGGAAAATGTCCTTATTGAAAATGCAGCTTTTATGTTCAGGTATTTTAACAATGTGGGTTTGATGTCAGGCTGCATTGTAAAGATCTCATTTCACCCCAAATCTCAAATACACACCATTAAAATTTTAGCTCTAAGGTGTCTAGAATTATTTCTGAAAATTACGTGTAAGTATCCCTGAGATTTTTACTCCACAAATCAAACTAGTCTGCAAAACAGATGCTAGGCTTTGAAAGTGTTATGAGGGTCTTTTGTACAGGAAATGCTTATTTTTGTAGCAATTGTGATAACAATGAAATATAAACTGAACAGGTGTGGTACAGCATAGCAAAAAGCCTTGATTTGACATCCTTAAATAGATTCAATCAACAGAAACATTCACCACATTGAAGAATGAACTAACACTTACCTAGCCCAAGTACTGACAGATAACAGCTCACAAATTTGGAGTGACACATCTCCACTCTGATTATAACTGCCACCAGCTACCTTTACAAAGTGAAGATCATGTGCCTGTGTGTTTACACACCTGCTAAAAAACCTCAGGCTCTTGACAGTGGTCTGCTTATTCATCTGCACAGCTGAATCACTTCTTTAAGTAAGAAGGGTTTAAACCATCATGACTGATCAGTGACTAGAAACAGGAAATAGTGGAAGGATAATAGTAAGGACATCATGCGCAGTCACTTTCTAATATGGAGTAATTTAAAAAAAGAAATGAAAAACCTCAGAAACAAGCAGACATTATTTGCACTAGTGTGTTGTTACCTCCAGAATCATAGAATGGCTTAGGTTGGAAGGGATGTTAACGATCATCTAGTTCCAACCTCCTGCCATGGACAAGAGTTGCCACTCACCAGATCAGGCTGCCCAGGGTCCCATCCGACCTGGCCTTGAATGCCTCCACGGATGGGGCACCCATGACTTCTCTGGGAAGCCTATTCCCAGGCCTCTCTGTCTCAAATTAACACAGATCATATGCTTTGTGTGTATGTTTGGTGCCTGGATCAACGACATCTTTTTCAACAAGTAAACTAAGGCCAGAGAGTTATGATCTCCTGTTCACCTTATAAATACATGGAAAATTCCAGGAGTCTTTATTGTTGAACTAGCATTTGTTGGTAGAAGCACCTGTAAACTTTATTTTAGCCCAGACAAAACTTATATTCAATTAATCAATCAGTCACTAACTTGGGCTAATGAGTTAACATTGAAGCTTTTTGGATTTTCAGGCATCAAGAGAAATCAGATCAGCTGAAATGAGATTTATAAGATAGAAGAATGGCTTTTTGAGGGAACAGAACTGGAGTTATTTTCCTGGCATTATTTTTTTAACAAATTGGTAAATCCTCTATTTTAAAGATGATTCTTTTTAACTGCTAGCTCTGGAAAGTCTACCTTGAATCCAACACCATGACTGTAAATTATTACCAGCAACATTAATTCTATGTTTAGAGTTAAAACCTATTTTTATGATGAGCTGAAGTAGAGTTTAGTATCTTCATTCAAATCATTAATAACTTTTCATTCTATCAGTAAAAACATTTTCAATTTTCAATGAGTTAGTCACTTATGAATTTGCTTTGTGCTGAACTTGATCAAAACCAGAATAGTATGAAATTAGCCACCCCCCAAAAAAAAAGAAAGAGAGAGAAGTAACTGAATACTCAAATTGCTTTTTTTCCTCAGGATTGGACATGGCCTCTCCATAGACACGTAGACTAAAATACAGTGTTTTTAAAAGGGTAAAACAAAATCAAAATATGTACTCATGTAATATCAAAATACTGCCATTCAGGAGTGTCAAGACGTTTATAGCTGTCCTAAGCAAAGATACAAGAAAGTGGTTGAAAATGTAAGAGCAATTTGAATAAGAAGTATACAGAATTCAGTTATTTTTCCCAAGATGACCAAACAGTAGCCTGATTCAAAGGCAACGCAGTTAACCTGGAAAGCTTGCCGTAGTCAAACGTTTAAAATGAGCTGGATAACAGTAATTCATTTTGCATACTCTGGGAAACAAAACAAGAGCAAATAAATACTCATTCTGTCTTAATGAGCCTAGCAATAAATTTATTAACTTCTACTTAAAAGTGTACCAGTGATCTTGAAAGTTCAAAGACAATCTTCTGTAGATTGTACAAACACTGTTCATCCCAAGGTATCGTGTAACTGAAATGCTGGTCTTGCCTCAGCACCTACGTATCTAGAGATAAGCCTCTTGTTACTGTTCGTTCTTTTAACAGAAATTGTTTTATATTAAATTCCAGCAAATTGCCCTGCTGTCTTTGCTGTGGAATGAGTCCTCCCAAATTACATGAGCATATAGGTTTGGAAAGGTTTACAGTAATTGATGTGCTGCATTGTTTGTGCATCAATAAGCTGAGATTGCTGCCTGTGATTGTTTCATAATAATTATTGCAGATATTTTTTCTTTTGTGAGATCTGGGCTGCAAAAAGAAGCAGCAGCCTTTTAAAAAGACCTTACGATTATGACTAAATAATTTTTTCAGAGATATTTACATTTCAGCTTACACCTCTTTCTTTCAGCAGAAGCTAGTCTTCCTGCTCTCTCATTTTTTCTTTCCCGGACTCCTGTTCCAGATTTGTATTTTCGTCATTGTTTCAGGGAAGGAGTTAACCTGGAGCAGAGGAGCCACAAAGACTTTCTGGACTACAAAGGAGAAGGCAAGCTCCATTTACCCTCTGATGATGCCCTCCTGGCTTTCACATGGGATCACCCTCTTTCAGCTCCCAGTCATGCCCTGTCAGAAATATTTAGCATGCACTTCTGTGTCCTTACTTCCATGATACTTACTCACTTGTCACAAGACTGTCACACCTATCTCAAACAAAAGCCCTAAAGAGTAGGACTGTCTCCAGAGAGAGTAAACTCAGATTTTCAAAGGCTGAGTCATTCCCATGCTAGTTTTGGCCACAGGATGTCAAGCTTGCTTTAGTATTGCACCAGGCTTCACTGAAAAGGCTTGTTTAATCTATTTGTGCTTTATTCACTTGACAGTTTAAAAGGAAAAGATTTTATGTGTGGATTTTACAGACATAATATTGTCTCTGTGGTTGTCTTCAAGGGGTCCTGGACGGTCCTGGCCCAGACACTGGTGGCCTCTCTCTTCACCTGAGAATCAAGTCTGCACTTCTAATCTGATTACTCAAAATCAGAGGCAGGTCAAAAGCCTTATACATAAAATTCTTCCTGAGCCTAAGAGGGAAAAGTGTTTGCTGAATGCAGTAGGAGCGGGATTAAACCTGAACTTTTGCCCATTCTGAAAACAAAACCTGCCTCTGTGGCAGGTTAGTAGAATATCGCCTCGTTTTGAGTGACATGGATTTTCTGCTGTGCGCACATGCAAAACTTGCATCTCTTGAAGAAGTGAACAACATATTTGTTTTATGCCTAGAGGGCAAGCCAACCTGCTGGATCTTTAAGATGTGCATTACGTTTATACCTTCCTGTAGGAATTAGTTTAACTTCAGGAAATATGATGAATGATATGGAGTGACTTATGAATGTCCATCACCCTTAGCCATTTTGTTCATAGAGGATGTTTGCAGGGCTTATAAGGACTGTGTTTGCAGGTGCATTGCCTATCATAAATAAACAATATAAGTCTTGTTTCATCCTGGAAAAATGGCTTGATAAAAAAACAATAAAGGAAATGTCATAAAGAACATTTATAAACAACTTCAGTATTAAACTGGGATCTGATAATGGCCATTCAGAAAAGAGAAATTGCCACACTGGAGAGAACAGTCCTTCAGAGAAGAGCACTGATATATAATAAAAACCAGCGCTTGTTTTGTGGGCTGGAAACTTTCTGCTTGACCCTCCTTTCTATAAAGCTTGATCCTTCAGTCTCTGATCTCTCGCACTGGGAATCAGTGGGAGTTTTTTGATCCTTTGGTTAAACACATCACAGGACTTTGCTGGAACTTATCTTTGGCACTGTGTGTCAAATTAGGCACATGTGTAAAGGTTTGTGAAGGAGTGACAACAGATTGCCCAGAGCCCACCTGAAATATAACATTCAGCTTTGAATCATGGAGGTGAACAGCCCACGCAGTATTTGCTTTCCCTCAGAGATCAATGGCTTTTGTAAGCTCAATAACTATTTTCATCTCCAGATAGACATTCAGTGGGTGTAGTCATGTTTGCAGTGCTACATGTGCCCCAACAAATCCAGTCACCCCCACTTTAACATAATGCATTCAAAAAATTGTTTTCTAGATGTAAGTCAAATACACACGTCCAAAATAACAGCCTAGTTTTAACTCTGCTCTTTGGCAGGGATGTTGGCATACCTTCTTTTTTTGTTACTGTGATTCTAAACCATTTTCTGAGTTATCACAAATCTGCATTCAGGCATGCAAATTTCCATTGCCTTTACTCATCTAGAAGAACATTTCTGAATTGTCTAATTTCCTTATTTGTAAACAAGACTTACTAAAAGTGCAGGATGCTGGTACCCTCATTCAGATTTAGACTGCAGAATTGAAAACAAAACAAATACATGAAATAGCAAAATTGTAAGGAAAACATTCTACCTTTCATGCTTGCCTCCTTCCTTCTGACATAGTAGGCAATCATAGTCTGAGTTCCCATGAGGTGGTCTAGCAGCATATCTGCATAAAATATTGTCCTGATTAACTTTGCAAAGATAGAAAAAGCTGATCATTTTTATCGTGGAGCTTCGGGCACTGTGTTCTTAGTCTTTGAAACATGAAATTGCATAAAGGCAAATTTAGAAAATAGTTCTGCATTTTGAATTTCCTCTTGATCTAACATCCGCTGGGAGATGAAGTACATTTTTTAATTGTTTAGTATTTGTTTAAGGAGAGATCTGGCAGCTTTGAAAGGATTTACCATTCAGACTACACATCCCCAAAGTGCTGTTCCTGGGTAGGGAAAGGCAGGAGGATGGCTAATACCTTGCTGCTGCTGCGCCTCTTCAGAAGCAAGTTGTGACACTTCTGATACCAAAGTGGCCAAATCACATACAGCCTTTGGGCCTGCTTGGTTCTGCTAAACTATGTTCTTTGTAATCTCTTTATGCAATTAGCTGTTGTCACCCAAGTACTTTTATAAAAATGCCTAGTGACTTCATCAGTGTCCTAGTTCCTATGACGCACTGATTTTTGAAATATGTTTCTTGAGTTTTATGGTACTTGATAAGAATTACTTCAATGGTTAGGTCTTACTTCCTAGCATTTGGTTTTCTCAGCCCTACAATCCATTAGAATAAGCAGACAGAAGTGGATATTCATAAAAGCTTACTTTGTTTGAAACACTGCGTGAAATTGAGACATGCTATGAGTAGGATCAAATTGGATAAAACCATCCAGTAACTGACTTTTCTGTCATCAGAGTCTATGACTCCAGGTCTCTGTTTTTGCTCCAAACTCTACATTGTGTGTAGGGCACAAAGTCAATGAGGCTTAGAAAGGATTTTTTAAATGAAAAAGTCATCTTTAATTTCAGTTATAGTGCCAATTGATCCCCAGAACAAATATTAACTGCTCCAGAGATGCCATAGCTTTATGAGTAGAAAAGCTCTTCTAAATTACATTACATACTCACATAGTCCTTAATAAGATGGCATGAAATGTTAAATATGAACATTGGCAGGGAGCCACTCTGGTGTTCATAGCAGATCTGTATGTTTTTAATTCTGGTGGCATTTATGGCTAAATGGTCTATGGTATTTACTGTTCTGTGAGTTTAAGGACTGACTATCTAAGGGCAGGGAGAGCTGTGAATTTTGAAGCTGTGGGGTAAAGTCTCTACATTCTGGATAAATATGGTTTTGGTCCATTTTGGTCTTCAGGTAGCCCTACAGAACAAGGACCTCTTTCGGAAGTCATATAGCTATTAGAATCCTGATTTTCTTAATATCAAATTTACTATAATAGTCCTGTTAATATTATTATATTCTGCTGAGCTTGTCTTCAGCTTCCTCAAAAAGCACTTTCTTGTATGTAGGACTATGCCAAAATTAAACAGCAAATTTGTAATGTTCGTATTTCTGGTGTTTTCCTTGTTTTCTGCTATTTTGGGAGTTCTTTAAATGAAGAGATATTTCCCTTATTGCTGCTGTGAAATAGAATTATTGTGAATGATGTATTGTAAACTACCGAACGACAGGAGGTGAAACCTAGTTTCTGTACTTAGAAAACAAGCTTCTGAGATATAACTTCAGGTTTTCTTGTGTATTGTAGCCATGTGTAACTGACTGACTAAAAGTCTTTTCTTTTAACCTCTTCTGTCTTGCAGTTGGTGATCTCTGTGACCGTAACATCTCTGGAGCTGAAATGTTGACCTCATTGAGATAGATTATAGTACAGATGAAGTTGTCGTGTTCTCATTCTCTCTCTCTCTCATACAGGAAGGATTGTGATTATTATTGTTATCTGTTTACAGTTTTCTGTATTTGAAAAAAATTTGTTCCACACTGTCAGATGCAGACTATTTTTATAGAGTAAAATATATTCAAAGCTGCTGTAACTGAAAAGCACAGGGGCAAGCCAATCTACTTTGTAGCAGAAGAAATTGAAGATGTGAATTTGTCAGTAGATGCCACCTGGTTTGGTTTCTCATGCAAAAGAATCATTTAATCATTTTCAATTATAGAATTAATACTGAATTATTGAATTACTTTTCAAAAGGTAACATTATATCAGTCTGAAAAGAAGGCCTGCGCTTAGAATGTCTGCAAGAATTTTCAACCCTAATTCATGCGTCATATAGCAAAAAGTAACTAAAAATATAGCCTCAGTGGGCAAGTTTCACGTTGTTTCATAGATGCCAAGAGATCTCTGCTAATTTATCTTGT
Source organism: Penelope pileata (assembly GCA_013396635.1). NCBI lineage: Eukaryota > Metazoa > Chordata > Aves > Galliformes > Cracidae > Penelope > Penelope pileata. The sequence continues at coordinate 601,816 of WBMW01000797.1, forward strand.
TCCTGAGTTACAATCTATTTATACACACAAAAGAAAAGAAAAATCCCAAAGTTTATCATATTCACACTGAAAGGAAGAGTGGGGTCGAAGGGAACAGCCTCATCTGCAAAGCCTTTTAACTTTCCCCTCTGTCATATACATTACTACGTGCTGACATGGCACTCTGAGGTTATGCTGTGTACACCGTGGCATGCACTCAATGGTGTGCCCACCACGCACTTTGTGCTGCATATGCTATGGTAGATACAGCGCACAGGCTGGTCTGTGCGTGCTGTGGTATGCCCAGCATACCATATGTCTCATCATCCTGCAGCCTGGTCTCCACCTGAGGGAACTCCTGGCTGGACAGGGAAGACTGGGTTGAGGCTAGAGTTTGCTTTCATTCATGCTCCTTACCAGCTGATAACAAGGTGTTGGAAAAGCCCCTCAGGAGGATCGCTGCCATGAGAGTGTTCTTCAGTTATTCATGCCTATGCTAGGCAATCTGATGTGCTCACTGGGAAACTGTCTCCCAACAGCAGCAAAGCTTCTGTCTTACAGGATTCTGGGGGAAACAAAAAAAGAAAACCCTCTTCAGGATTGCATTACTTTACTACATGCATCAACATCCTTAAAATTACATCGTTGTTTGCCTGGCATTTAGTAAACTCAGGCCTACAGAGCTTGTTTCATGAGGATCTGACTTCCAAAGGCAATTGTTTGCTATGTTTTAATCTTAAAAAATAAATGTAAACACTTGTGCGCTAATATCAAGGCTTGTTCTTTTACTTTCCAAAGTCCTCAATTCTTAGCGACATGTCCCAAGATCTGCAACCCTGTAAAATTCATATTAGAGGTCCAAACTGCACATACATGAGTACAATGGAGATAAAATAGCACATGTGAGTTTTCTGTCAAGGGCAGTGAGAGATGAAACTGATTTGTCAAGAAGGATTTTTCACGGCTGCTAACCAAAGCATTTCTGGATCTACTGCATATAACCACCACGGGGTCAATGAGGGCCACTTCCAGCTCTCATTTGTGCAAAATTCAATTATAAATCATTGTATAACTTGCATAAGAGAATCAAGCATTATTGGGGCATCTCTTGGAAATGACACAAGCACTGTGCTCCGCATCTACATGTTTTCTATTATTACCTACCACTTTTGTTTGAAAAGCCAAGGAAGGCCCTTTATGTACAAGCAGGAACATGGGTGCACACTGATCTCTGAAAGGTTTGCAATCTTAATGCTAGACTGACAAATAAGTATGATGTTCATATTTCCCAGCTAAGAAAGAGAGACACAGAAAGGTAGGAGGATGCGAGTAAGGACACTGGGTAGAATTTGGCAGAGCTGGGGGGAAAGGCTCAGTGCTGGAAGTTCTGATGCAGAAAGCACCATTTTCTGAAATGGCCTGGAAAAAACCTCTCATCCTGATGCCTTGTCTTAGTCTAACAGAAGGCATTTTCCTTTGCTTCTCTCGTGTTTCTAGAGCATTAGACTATGCTGCTGATCCTACACAGAAGAGGTGTCATCCTCCCAGAAGACAGAGGAAAATGTACAAGCTGCAGTGAAGAGTTTCTTTGAAAATAATCTTTTAAATAAGAAATTAAATAATTAGACTTGGGTTTAGAAGTATGTAATGTTTATATACTCTTGCTAATTGCAAGATGCTGTGCCTGTGACCTTTATCTCATGTAAATAATCCCATTGAGATAAATTTTAGGGGGCCAAAGAGCTACAAATTTGAATCCTCTTTAAAAAAAACTCAGGCTCTAAGTATGGCAGAAAAACAGCCTCAAGTCACAAGCCTGTGCTGTGCTGTCAGATGACTTCAGGGATTTATTTGCCTTTCCACGACTGCCATTTGACCGCGTCTAAGTGCAGACACCTCAGTGTCCTTGGTGTTAATGGCTGAAGGACTGTGCAGGGATCCTTCTCATGGAGCCAATGTTGAAAGCTGTCCGGTAATTATTTGTTGGGTTATTTTTTTCAGATAGAACACTTTCACTTTTCAACCTTATCCAGCTTCCTCCATTATCACAGAGTTTACTCTACAGACAGGACAGCAAAAGGCAGGATAGGGTTTCCTTCTTAGCAGCAACTCGTACTGAAACAAGATTAAACTGATCATGAACGATCAGCCAAAAGCCCCGCACCTTACATATGGCTCTACCCAGGATGCTGCAGGTACTAACACAGAATAAATACTAGCATGGAGATGATGGAGGTACTTTTAGCGGGGGCTCTGAGAGGAGTATTCCTTGGCTAATTTGCAGCCCAGTGATGTTTGGAGAAACACACACAGGAATGAGAATGGACTTCATCCCTGGCTGTGGACTTCATCTGTGATCCCCATTAGCGCGTTCTCAAGACGTTTGTGAAGGACATGGAATGCTCATTATCCATTATGGGCAGATCTAAGTCATTTTAGCCACTAGCCTAAGCATCAGGATGTTTTCCTTCGTGCAGGATCACAATAAGCAGAATGATACAATTTTTTCCCTCATATATTTTTCCCAGCTTCTACTACAGATTTTTTATCTGCTGTCATTGCATAGGGACCCATCCATCAGGCAAATCTGGTACTTCTCAAAACACCATAACAACGAGAGGAAAAAAGGAATAGGAAGATATATCTAACTGTTTGTTTAGTTTATCTTAATGTCCAAAGTGACTAATTGATTTTAAGCGATGTTTTATAGAAATTGTTGATATGCAAAGCAAAACTCTCATGAAATAAATTTCAGCACAGATGGTATTTTGGTTGCAATTAAAGAAAAGTGGCATATAGTAAATGAGAAGTAGAGAAGATTTCAAATCTAATCTAGTAAGCTTTGAAAGACAGTTGAAAAAACAACAACATTTTATGTGTTCTGAAATCAGAAAGCTCGCTTCTGGTAAAAATAACACAAAATCTGTCCTTAAATGCTTACATCTGCCAAAATGAGCTAGAAATATAGGACAGGTGTGGGACTGAACCTTACACAAGTGAGAGTGGATAGTGGGCTCTTTTCTGAGTACCAAAAGTACCCTTACTCTGTATGTAACAATATTTCTCTTATTCTCCATGTTTTGGAACATGCCTTTTGAGGAACAATATTGAAATGGTGATTATGTTGATTTTCCGGGTAAAGGGGGGGGGGCTAGGTTGCTTCTGTATCACGGAACAAAGCATTTTCACCAAGTATACCCTCCAAATAACAACTCTGAATTAATATTCTATGTGTATGCAGTTTCTCCTAGTTCTTCAACTCATAAATACAAAACCAAGCACCAAAATAATAAGGCACAAATGTGTGAGTGCAAAAATGCTCTACAAAGAAGAGAACATTACAATGAAGAGCAGCACAGAATTAGAAATGAAAACCATAACGGTTAAATAGGTACAACTGGAAAATCTGCACAGACAAAACACAATTACTGCTATCTCTTGTGCAGAGAGGCTGGGCAGGATCAGTCATCATGCAACATCCTGGGCTAGAAGTAATACTGAAAGCTGAAGGTCTATGTGGTTCAAGGGGAAGACTGGGCGCATTGTTGGAGGGGAAATCCAGTGGATGTGACTCCACACAGAGCTCCAGAAGTCCCTGAGCTATGGATGATTGGCAGCTGAGGGACTATTAGGGGAAATGTCAGACTTCTTGCCATGGTCCTCAGCTCTCCCCTGGCCATCTGCCTTTAGCCACTGCTGGAAAGAGGTTACTGGATTGGACAGATCTTTGATCTGACCCAGTCCACATATTCTGCTGTTAGGTGACAGGAGAGAAGTGTTGTGAAAGTGCTTAACAGCAACATTATGGTTAGTGAAAAAGTTCAGTGTCCTTCTGGGCAAGGTTGATGTTTCACAGAAATGGGCAGATTTGTGCAAACAATCAGGAAATATATTGAATATTCAATAAATCACAAAATTTACCTTTTTTACTGAGTAGAAGCGTGTTCAGTTTTGGGCTTGCTGGGCACCTAGTTTGCACATGTGTGATTGAAAGTCTTAGATTTTGGTGGAGAGAAATTAATGCAAGTTCATTGACTTGAGCTTTAACAATCATATTCTATCATAATGTCATATATTCATATTTTCTATTGAGTCTCCATTAATACTCTTTCTTTTACCTATTCCACTGTTGCTGAGGGATATATTATTTTCTGCAAGACTTTGACAGGTACAGACAAGCATCTGCAATGGGAAATCCTTCACTTCTTGTTATCTGCAGTTTTTGTTAACTCTTCTAAACTAAATCTCAGGACAGTCTGAGGTTCACATTTCATTCTTACTTTATATGAATTCTGCAATGAAACAACAATTAAAATTGTGCCTGAAATGCTGAGGTTACTGGTCTTGAGAAGACAGCATTCGTTTTGGTTTCAGGATCATTTGCAATTTCAATGATAATGGAATCTGACGTGTAATATAATTATTCTCCAAATAAATAATTAAACTGAGAAAAGCAGGGCAATTTTAGCTATTTATAGAAAGCGTTCTGAAAGACATTAATGACAATGATTTCTTTTACATGAAGACAATGGACTTTACAAGATTTCTGCAAGATATTACACAGGATGAAGAGGGACAGCAGGGGAGTTCCCTATGCTTTCAACCAGAAATCTTGAAGTGGCAATCAGTGCTTTTCACTGCAGCTCATATACCCTCACTGTTTTTTGAAAATGATTAAGGAAATTGGCAATGTATGCCCAAGACTTTTCAAGTGACTTCTTTTCCTTACACAGAGAGAAAAAGCTCACTTCTTTCATTAAAGACTGTAGATCACTATTGAACAACCAATTTTACCTAATTTTTACCCCCTTTGGTATATATTCAAAGAAAAGGAAAATGTTTGCAAGCTACATCAATAAACTTCTGAGTTTGAATCTCCATGCTGGATTAAATACCGGGGTGATCGTAGTATTTCTGTTCAAATCTCTCTATTGCCACTGGATATTAAGTAGATATCACTGGTAGAAGTCATAATATGATACATCTAAACAAAAGTAAGCATTCATTTTATGTTAATAAAATAGCATTTATTAGATTTCCACTGCATATAGGAAGCCCAGGATAAGGACCTTAGATGTACATATACACACTGGAAACATGTAAAGTATGGTGAGATGCTTGACAGGTTTCTGAAGTAAAACAAGGATCAGTGTTATTTCTGTAAAGAAGAACCACATGGATTTTGGCTTATGTGTGTAGAATAAATGCACAAACATCTTAGAACAAGTGCAGTATAAAATGCTCTCCTGTGTTTAAGGTTTGTATAATAAATTACACTTTCAGAATTCTTCAAGGTGTAATATTTTTTAAATTAAAAAATTCCAGTCTCAATCTCTGAGAAAGATTTTTCCTCCCTTATAGACAGTATAGTGGTGCCCTGAGCTCTGATTAGACTCTGATAAAGCCTCCACCATTAGGATCTTTAACTATTGTTGTCTTTTAGTGCCTTAGGGAAATTCAGAGCAAGACTACTCACCTTTGCTTTCTTAATTTTTTTTTAGGTAAACCATCATTTGTTAAAGATAATTAGTATCAAGCTGAATGAGAGAACTTCTTTTACTAAAACCAATGCCCTCTTGTTTAATCAGGAATACTTTGCCAAGAGTTCCTTCTGAATTACAGCGTCTCAGTTTTCAAATTAAATCTGACATCTAACCTAACATTTGAGACACTCAATATAGGGCTTTCTCTAGAGAGAAACTGTCTGGTGAGTTACACTGCTGCTACACCAGTGGTGACCCACCAGGAGAAGGAAAACTCCTTGGCAGATAGCCACCTTGCAAAGCTGCCTTTTATAGCATTTGAAAAACGGAAAGCTGTTGATCCTGGGCAATGGTTTCAAACTGTTAAAAATGCTAAGAGCTGACAGCATGGCTCAAAGCCTTCCTCAGCTCACACATAGATCCCCCGCTATCTTCTGACCATTGGAGTGACTGGTGGAAGCGTAACCATCAGCTGTAGACCAGATAATCCACCTTTGTGCAAGAGTTCAGTCCACTAATTTGAGCATCATGAGAAGCTCAAATTAGTGCGCCTGCGTACATTGCACTGCTGCTGACCTGTCTGTGGCTTCAAGGCAGTTTGTGGTAAGGGAAAGGACGGGAATAAGCCTTTTGGGTTCCTCAAACACTTTAATTTTCATAGCAAAAATTATACAGTGTGAGAACAAGCAGCACGCCCTAGTAAAGGGCTAAAAACTGCAACATGCTGTTGAGAGTTTTGCATGTATTTGCTACATGCTGGCAATGGCCTGAGTCAAAGGAACGATTCCTGCCTATAAATCTTGTTGACTGTGGCACTTACCCTAGCAGACAGCTCACAGTAGGAGGACCAAAATCTTCTAGGATGGCAAAAAAGCTGCACATGGCAAGTACGAAATGAGGATGATAATGTGTGGACTCCCATGAGCACAGGGCATGTGAGAGATTGACCTGGCCTCGGATTCAAAGTTTTGCAAGTTAATTTGAAGCTGAAAGGCTCAATTTGCTTTTGAGGAACCGCTGTAGAAAGCAGCGGTCATGCAGATAGGCAGAGCTATGCATTTCCAGTCTTTTTCCCTCTTGCGGATGATTTATAAGCACTTTAACCATTAGGGGTCAGCTATTACTCCTACCTTAATTCCTTCCCAGGTAAGATCGCAGTTCTGGGCTAGCAGTTTTCTCCTTTGACTTATTTTATCAGAACCGCTCTGTTAATTAGAGCAAGAGTTTGGCTCCCTTTACTGTGAAATATAATTCTGTTATCAGTGCAACCACATTCTGCCCTAGGTGATTTCCACTTTGGCTTTAATCCTTTTTTTTTTTTTTTAATCCCATGAAATAAAGAGTATTTCCTTACTTGGGTAAGCTGGATAGCCCTTTGGTCTAAATGGAGTTCTTTCATTTTGAGATTTCTGATATGCTAAACCTCTGTGAAAGTTTGATAAAAGGTAACTTTGAGGCTTTTAATTAATTATGTACAAAAAGTTGACAGTACTCTACTGGGAGGTGTTCCTAATAATCCATGCATGTAATATAGTGGGAACATTGTTTATAAATATAAATGAATTGGAAGGTTTGTAACCTTGGAACAAAAGAAGATGAAAAATCAAATCACGGCTGGCAACCTCACAATTAAATGTTCTAAGATTAAATGACCCACTTGAAAGCTACAACTTTATCTTTGTTTTCCAGTAAGTAGAGGAAAAATAATCCTTGTAACAGCTCCTTAAAGCTCTTACTGAGAGTGAAGCGAGGAAATATTGTTTTTAATATTTCATATCTCCCACAAATGAAAAGACACACTCTTAAAGTTCAGCCTAGCTGGAAACTGCATAGCTCGTATCAGGCTGCAAGGGAGGGGAGAGAAGGGGAAAGAAGTGGCAGCAGACCAGAAATAAAGCAGTGTGGAAAGGAAATTGAAAGTCAGGGATAAACAAAGGAAAAGGAGTTTTGCAGCTGGAAAAGATGGGAAAGAAACGCTGTCTCAAGGGAAAGTATATTAATAAAACAAAATTAACCCAGAGGAATACAAAAAGCCCAAGCCACTGATTCAATTCACTTCTGTCACTGTTACTTTTGCTGGATTAAGAATCCTATTACCGTTGGCTGGCACAGATTAAAAAGCACACCTTATCACCATTGGTATTTCACCTAGCTTCCCATACTTAGCAGAGCAGAAGAGCTGCCTTCTGGGAAGGGTATGGCGTATCGGCAGCATGGGATCAGGTCACCTACAGCCACCAGCTACTTCTTCAGCTCTAGTCTGCTGACATTATTAAAGGGAGCATCTCCAACCTGAAAATCACACTTCTGTCCTTTCTCATTAAATTTAAAAAGCAGCATCTCTAGACTGCTGAAGTCAAAGAAATTGGGAAAATCTCCCTTTAGTTTCCTTCTGTCTGACTGTTTCAATGAGAGACTCATCTTCACAAGGTTACTGTTGCAAAAAAGGACAAGGCATGGCATGAAGTGCCTCAACAGCATCACAGGGAGGAAATATGACTGAGCAAACCATGCTCCTCTCCCTGCTGCTCTTTGCTGCATGGAAGGAATCCCTTGCTGCAGCTCTGCACCAGCAGCAAATGCTTCCTATGCTGCTGTGAGCCACTTCTGCTGGCCAGACGAGGGGCATCGTGCCCCTTCCACACACAGCATGGTGACTCCTACCATGGAAAGACCCATGTGCAACTTTTTGCGTTGGAAAAAGGTGTTAATTTTAAAAGTCATCCCTTTGTCTATTCTTCTTTGTGACAACCCTTCAGGTCAAGAGCTTCAGTATTAATTTAAACATCAATTTCCACAGAAAATCTCTTCAGAAAATTCTCAGATGTGTTTTATATATATATATATATATACTTAGAGAACAAAGTAATTAACACACTGCCTCCTACTCTGTTTCCTATTATGTGTACACCTGGTAGGATTTCAGTGACTTCCCAGACATTTCCAGGAGCCACACGGCAGTGCTTGCTGCTGCCACTGACCAATGGACCAGCAGAATTGGGAAAATGCTTTCCCGCTTTGTGATAACACCGAAGAAAGAGTGAAAAATAACATGTTGCTAACACTTTCATCTTTGTTTTTGGTATTTCATATGGAACTGCTCATTTAATGAATATCTGATTTTATGTTTGATTTTAGATGTGACGCTCCGGTTGGGCTCCATCTCCTCATTTCCATATGAGTCACGAGAACATGCAAAGCAGCAGAGAGGCACAGCGGGCTCGGAGCGGCGGGCGCCGAGCTAATCTCCAGCACGGCGTGGTTCCTGCTGCTGTTCCGCCTGTTGCTCCCAGGAGATTTTCAGTGGGGAGGGCACTGCGACTAATGCTTCAGGGATATGCAGAGATATCTGGGGACAGCGGGCCTTGAAGCTCTTTATGTTTATTTAACAGCTGGCTGTTATTTGATTTTTTTTTTTTAATGCAAATGTTTGATGAAAAGTGCCTTGTTTGAGATTTCTGCTTTGGAAACACAGAAAGAAATGTGTGGGGGCTGTTTCGTGACTGTATTTTTAACCTTCACACAGGAAAACTGTGAGGCAAATTTGCACTTCAAACTATAGTTGGAACCAAACCACCCACATACAGAGATAATAAAACATCAAAAGGCTTGTGAAATATGCTGGCACATGTATATATGTTTTAAAAGTGCACAGAATGAAGAAATCAGGAACACACAACTGAAATTCTTTACTAGCTGGAGTATTAGTTATAGTAAGCCAAGCACACAATTTCTGTAGTATTTATCCCAAGCTGAGCTGATGTGATATGGTAAAAATGAATATTTTTTGTAATACTCAAATTCCTGAACATAAGCATATCTTCTCACAGGAACAGGAATATTAAAATATACAAACATTACCCAGCTCATTAATTCTACTTGGCCTGGAAATTGTTGTCTTTTGCTCTGGGGAATATATTGAGATACTCAGTTCTGAAAATGCCTAATGCAAACATCAGTGCTGCACTGCTCACCAGCTGAAGGCTCAGCCCTGCTGCGTTAGCCACAGCAGAAACCCTTGGCTGACTTCTGTCTCTGCAGCTTTGCTGCAGGACTGAGTCCATGCACACAAACCCTCTCCTTCTGGCATGGCAGCATGTGGAGAACTGAACTTGTGAAGGGTGGGCTGGAGGACGGTCACCCAGTGCCGGGAGCCCGTGGGCCTGGTACAGGCACCCCTGCCCTGGCCAAACCCTGCACAGGGAGCAGTGCCTGCACACTGGAGCTCTCATTCTGAGGCAGATCTGTTATCAGACATGAAGCTGGAAATACCAGCCCTCACTTCATGGGCTTTTCTTTGGTATAGGAACAAAGGTGCGGAACATTCGTAGCTGGTATTCAATGCTATTTTTATATCAAAGCTTCCTTATCTACTTGGCAAGTGATTCAGGGATTTCTCTCTCCCCTTGGTGCCCCTGCAATGTTTGCTGTAATCTCTCACATAGCCTCATTACACTCTTTGCTCCACATTAATAAGAAATGAGGAAGTCGAGTTGCATTAGTTTCCTTATCTCAGGCAGCTCTCCTCAGAACTCCCACCCAAAAAGTTAAATGCCCTCTTTTGACTCCACTTTTTTGTTCCCTTTCCTATGAGCTTCCCTCTTCCACTCTGTGCTCTCTGAATCTGCTCTGTGACCGGCACTGACCTCCACAAAGCTTTTAACAAAATGATGAAATGAGCTACTGCAAGCTGTCATACATACATGCATACACAAGCATTTTTCGTGTACTTATATTTATACCTACACTTCTGCTCAGTTTTCAGTCCTTTTCTTACTGTTACTTCTTCCTCCCTCCCCACCTTTTTATGAAAGTGGCTTTGCTTTATCTGCCACAGCAGACGATGGGAGCTGTGACAGTCTCTCATTAGCACTTCTGCCAGTATCTCCCGGCCGTGTTCAGCTCCATCCTGCTACCTGCAAAGGCCAGCTCTGATGCTTCTTCTTGGCTCTGTCGTTAAAAAATTATCACCGATGCCAATGACTTCAAACACACAAGAAACAGAGATAGGCAGAAGCTGTGATATTTGAAGTCCTACAGAGTTTGGGCTATCTTGGATCTGCCTGGTATAATGATAAAGGTTGTGAATAAAATAGGAATTTAGGTAACTCTCAATTCTAACGCTCGGGAAGTTCAGAAACATTTGCTTTGGCACCAACTACTTTTCTAAGGAACAGCTTTATTTCCTATTAACTCTCTGAGCTTCTGATTAGCAAATGCCAGCTTTTGCAATGGGATGGGGAACACTGCTGAGACCCATGTGAATCCTTTTTGAAATTTTAACGTGATGCCTTTTTGATCTCAAAAGGAAAAAAAAAGAGTAATGTCATACTTTCCTGTAACACACAGCATCATTTCCAGATGCCTCAGACATGATCTCAGAAAACATCCTACCAAGGGGGAAGTGAGAGAGTGACCTCACAGCTCCAAACCACCTGCCTTGGGTGCCTTGCACTGACACGCTTTGCCTTACAGTCAGGAATCCTACATAGAGGCACAGCATGAATAACAGCATGCTAAGTGAGGAAAGCCCTATGTACTTGCACTTGCAGTGAAATCTTATCCCATAGACCGTTACACACAGCAGGCAGAAACATCACTGAGTAGCCTCCATCCCCACGCCTGCATCTTTGCTGTAGCCCAGCGGGTCACAAACAAACCCTGAGCACGGGGGGCTCCCACAGGTGGAATCCAGGTTGTGTGGGCACAGGGAAGAAGCAGTGCTGTGCCGTGACAGTCACTTTTTGCAAGCCAAAAAGCCTATATGCATAATGCTGTAGTCTTCACCAGCTATACAAACAGGCTGTCATATAAGAGGGAAAGAATAACTTGTCTCTCTCCTCCTTAGGTAAGTGCTACTCCACCATCCCACAGGCACCAGAAATGCCAGAAAACAATGGAGAGAAGGGCATCAGCTTTCTGCCTTTTCTCATTCAGGACTTTTTAAAAATTATTTCATTTTGCTAGATCTCACACTAAGAAAATCTCTCTTCTGTTGCTGATGATGTGGAATAGCCTCCAGCCTCCTGTGGTGAACTGTGTGTGATATGGCTTCGATCCACAATACAGCCCTGTCTCACTTCAGTTCCTCTCCATTTTCTTTTAAACAGCAAGTCAATAATCACCATTCCTGGAAGGATTTTCTTTTATATGTACACTAAAAGAATGCTTTTGACTAGGGATTTTAAGTGTGAAAGAGTGAAAATGGGGACACCACATTGAACGCTTTCTCCTCTAATACGGAATCTGCAGACATCTGCTGCTGTGCAGGGACAGCACTGCCTGACGCTGGGCTCTATGCTGGGCTGGAGGATGTGTGTCTTCTTGGGTGTCTGGATGTAAAGAAAGACGTGACAGATGCTACTTTCCTGTAGCAGATGACTAGGAAGACATCCAGCTACTAATAAGACTTTTCTGATCTTCCTGCTCTACTTATATATTTGACCGACATTCTGACCTTCATTTCTAAACATTGTCAATGTACCTCTTTTACAGTTTCAGTAGCTGCTGTAAGATGCACAAGCCTGTTATCTCATTTAAATCTCTGCCAGTTATCCATGCATACTGCCTCTGAAGACACTACTGCTGTCTTTTAATATAACATAAAATTGCATTTATATTAAAACAGAAATTTAAATTTTGTCCTAAACATCTTTGCAGCCACTTAAATCAGTGTTTTAAACACCATTGCAGCACGTATTGGAAACTGCCAATCCTAAAAAGCATGTTATGAGAATTTTGAGATATGCAGGGAGTTATGGGTGTGTATGTCTGAATGTGCATAAAATTATACTAGGTAAATTTGGGGCAGATTTCCCTTTTGACTGCATGGACTTAGAAGTGCCTTGCTATCCTGCTGGCCATCCATCTTTGAGTGTTGCACCTAGTAACTCTGCATGAATTTCCCTGCTGTGGGGAGGGACAATAATAAGCTAGGGCAGAGTTTGTACTCACAGATGTCAGGCTGCCTTCTGAGGATGGAGAATTTTTATTCTATACAGTTTCTCAACTAGGGGGCATGTGTTTAGCAAAAGTTCCATCTCTGGATAATGGAGACACTTCCAGATGTCACTCTCTGGGTTCCCCACATTTGTAAAAGAGTAAGGGAACATCCAAACCTTGAAACCTCCCATATTTGAAGAATTTAGAATTATTAGTATTGTGCTGAGATTGCTGTGCCATTTACATCTCGTGCAAACATTAATTCTGACAGAAAATGGAAACATTTATTCCTTTGGTATTGCCTTCGGGTCATTAAAGAAGTGGCTCATGACATGATCAAGTTATGAGATAACGCTTACAACCTTTCACAGTTTCATTTGCAGCCCAAAATGTTTACATGATGCAAAACCATGAATTACATGTTCTAGACTCTATTTGGCAGCATTTAGTCATTTTGGTCATCTCCGTCCTCTAGCCTGCAGGAATTACAGATCAGCTGGTTTAAGTTTTTGCCTTGCTTGTCTCCACATTCTGCTTTTCCCAACAGAGGATGTAGGGCTCTACCACTTCTGTGAACAAAGTAAATGTCAAGTAAAGGGAGAAAAATGAGTGAATGAGTATTTGCATAAGTACAGAAGAGAAAATCTTGTGCAATTTTCTTATGGCATTTCTTTGCTCTTGAGATGAATTTTAAATAAAAGGAAGTAATTTCTGCTTGGGCTTTGCATAAATTATGATTTATATCTTTTTGCCTCGAGTCAATTTCTGTGATATATAGATGAATATGTATCAATACTTGTGCAGATATATCCATGTGGCTTATTTATTAAAAAAGGATTCTTGGTAACCATTTTCTAAGAGTTGATATATTTCCCCATTTACCTCCTGCTCCTTCAACCAGTTTTTCGCTCTTAACAAGTCATTTTATTTAAAGAAAATGAGAATTTTCTGGAGGTTTTTTCTGTTTTGTTTGTTTTTCTGTTAAACAGTAATATATTAAGGTGCTTTTGTGCCTTTCAGTGTCAGCACTCAGATGCAATTCCGTAGACTAAGCCAGTTCCAAAAGAAGCAACAGGTATGGCAGGAGATTTCAAAGAATCACAGAATTGCAGGGGTTGGAAGGGACCTCTAGAGATCATTGAGTCCAACTCCCCTGCCAAAGCAGGTTCCCTAGTGTAGGTTGCACAGGTAGGTGTCCATATGGATTTTGAATAGCCCCAGAGAAGGAGATTCCACAGCCTTTCTGGGCAGCCTGTTCCAGTGCTCTGTCACTCGGACCATAAAGTCTTCCCTTGCGTTAGTATGGGACTTCCTGTGTTCCAGTTTCTGCCAATTGCTCCTTGTTCTATTGCTACACCCCACCGAAAAGAGTCTAGCCCCATCAACTTGACTCCTGCACTTTAGATATTTATAAATAGATATGAAATCCTCTCTCAGTCTTCTCCAGACTAAGAAGTCCCAGGTCTCTTAGCCTTTCCTTGTATGGGAGATGCTCCAGGCCTTTTATAATCTTTGTGGCCTTCTGTTGGACTCTCTCTAGAAGATCCCTGTCTTTTTTGAACTGGGGAGCCCAGAACTGGACACAGTATTCCAGATGTGGCCTCGCCAGGGCAGAGCAAAGGGTAGGATCACCTCTCTCAACCTGCTGGTCATATTCTTTTTAATGCATCCCAACTTCCTAAGAACTTGCACAGATAAATCAACCCCAGTAAAACATAGTTATGCTGTCTTCTCAAATGTATCAAGTCCAAAATCAGATTTATTCAAGATCTGTACCCATTCCTTCACTGGGATGATTTGTGAGAAAGAAGAGTAAAAAAAGTTTTACACTAGGATTTTTTCAGTTAAGGGTCCAATTATGACCTGAATTGGAAAAACATCCTATTGCATACTGTGGTAGATGTATATGTTTACATTAAGATCAATTTCTGCTTACTCTTATTCTTTCTCATCTTTATATTGGAATATTTTGGAGATACTCAAGTGAGCAGCGTGGAGGTGGAACTAAGCACCTTCAGGAGATGAATTCCGCAGTACTCTGCTCCTTGTCATATACCACTCTGCTTAATGACTGGTGACTGGAGCCTGGTCACAGCTGGTGAGTTGGCTTTTTCCCCTTCAGCAACGTCAGGAGTCACAACAGGACTTTTGGAAGAATAAGGTGGCACTGTATTCAATATGTGGTGTTTAACTATCAGCGACTCCTGTGCTTCATAACCAACAGCATTGGTTGGAAAGCTGGAAAAACATTTTTTCTCATTGCAGCAGACAAAACCCAAATCAGATAGGGAAGATGTAGACTACATGATGTGAAGGCAGGATTTAACCATTAATATTTAACTGCCATTTTTTTAAACTGTGTTTTGTAGCCTATGGTTTTATGATAGTGAAAACAAAATGGAAATTTAACAAAACTGTATTTAAAAAAAACAAATACTTATTTTAAACTGTTAAATACGAGTTGAGTCCTGGGAAATAATTTGGTTGCCTTCTGCTCTTCTTTTTCCATTCTTAGCTTGACATTTTACATTTGACATAGTCAGTGTATGAATAAGCTGCACATGTTTAATCATTTTATCCTGTGAATGCAATGATGCATCGGATAGAAAAGCATTCTGGTATTGACGTGAAATTAGCTTGCCAAGCATTTCATTTATCTCTGAAGTTGAATCAAGTAATTCAATTAACAGCACACTCTTGAAGTGTGCACCCATCACCAACAACACTGGTCAGTGGGGGACAAAAAAGGACTGTGCTTGTGTATTTTTTGCAACACAGTTAAACATTCTGTAGAGCAATACGATGCAAATAGCTTAACTGGTGTTGGTTGCATGGGCCACAGTCCTGTGTCTCAGGCATGACAGCGATTCTCTTCATAAAAATAGATGCCAAGGTAAAATGTGACAACCATGATGTTACAGCACTGTCACAAGAACTTGAATCTTGTTAGAAGAGTTTGATGGGGGCCAAGCTTTTGTTCAATAGAAGGATGGGAAAGCAGATCCGTTCATGATACATTGCACCTACTGCTGCTTACCACTTCAACACGTTTGTGCTGTTGAGCTGCTTGTAAGCACATCCACTGTTACTCTTTATGGGGTTACACAAGCAGACTTGGTTTTACCATAGTACTTTACAGGAACCTTGCAGGAAAATGCTCTTAACTTAAATGCTCTAAATAAGAGGAGCACCATATTAGATTCCAAAGCTAAATATGGAGGAAGGATAGTCGGTGACTGCCATCTTTGGTTGTTTATATTTTAAGTAATTGTTCTTGATGTTCTTATATCTTCTTGGCTTCCAGTATTCTTTAAAATTAGGTACACACATTTTGACATCGTTCAAATTAAGTAAAGAAAATCACAGCCTGACTTTGATCAAAGAATAATAACTCCTAAACTTTCTGTGTACAAGAAGCTGGACGTTGCACAATGTTTCCACTGAAAGATTCATCTCCTGAAGCTCTTTGTTTGGAACGCTTATTGGTGTTTTCAAGATGCTTAGAAAAATCTTCATTGACCAAATCAAATTTTCTATTAAGAATGTTTTAATTTATTTGAGAATAAATCTCAGGAGACTTGATGAGGTGCCCACATGCTCTCTCAGACAATGAAAAATGAGTCTAAGAATATTCGTATATTAGTTTTTCATACAAAGCTGAATTTTGAACCAGTTTGTAATGTGTTTTTCTGCGCTCCTTCTCTTTTACATGAGTATTTACAGCAGTTCCTCATGTTCAGTTTCTGTACACATTTAAAACCGTATAGTTAAGAGATAACTTTAACAATCAGCATTTACTTCTCCCTCTTACGCGATACACATAAAAGAGTAAGATTCCCATGTTCATTAATTCTGATTACCCAATCATTTCCAACTGTTAATTAACTAGTGCGATCAAATAATTTCTGTAACATTATTTTAAGACATCGATCAGCATAATTTTGAACTCAGACATCATATCCAGTTCTGCAGCAACCTCTTAGATGAATACTGAAGTAATTGGCTCCCTCAGAGATAATCCCCGTAATCACATACATCAATAACAACATCATGAGTCCCTGTCAACAGCAACATTAGACAATCAGCTAAGTTGGCTCACTGCTAGACTGAGATAGTAAAATAAATATCATCTTGCAAATCAAAAGGTCCTCCTGAAATAGGTTTCTAGAAGGCAACACCTGAAATTTGTTTGCCTCCCAAAGGACCAAGCATCTTTATCTTCAGGGAAAAAAAAAAGACCCTCAGACACTGACTCATCTGCTTGTGCTGGTCTTGTAGCTATTCCCTCCTTCAGGGCAATCTCCTGAATAGCTCTGAGCAGCAGTGCTCTGCAGGGTGGTGAACTCATGTTACTCAGCTTGAGAAAGAGATGCAGTATTCTCTGTCAGCCTGAGGAAAGAAGTATAGATAAGAAAGGCTGCAGAGCAGTGTCCTAGGCTCTGCTCGTGAATCTTGGACTGTCTATCAGGTGGTGCCTGAAGCCAGTAGGCTTGCAAAGGGTTTTAGAAAGAGTCATTGAAAGGAGCAGGGCATTCAGTTTTCAAAGGGTTTGGAAAAGTTGTTTTGTATGACTTAGAAAGTTTCCAACTACTTCTGACAATTGGGTCATGAAGTTTTAGCTTCTTTTCTTTTAAAGGTAACAGAGGAAGAGCTGAAATATATCATAAACTGAAGTAAAGGACATGTCTCCAGATTCTTCATAAGACAAGTATTGATGTTATGCATGGTGTAGAATGAAGTGTACTTTCATTTTTCTCATAAAAAGAGTCTTCAGTGCTGAACAAACATATATCTTGAAAATACTACATTCAGTTTGGTAAAACTGGATGTAGCATTACAAGAAATATCATATACTGCAGGCTGATGAAGAGATTCTTCATTGAAACTGGCAGTCACATTGGGAACCAGCTGTTGGCTGTAGGTAGATCATTTTCAAGTAGTTTAAAAAACCCAAAGGATAATTCCAAGTTTCTATAGCACAAGCCAAGATAATTCCCTGAGTAGTCTCACCAAGAAAATTGTACAGGTTCTTAACACAGTACTACCAGATGTGATACAGTTTTTCTCTGTGATCCATTGTACTAGAGAATTAAAGAAAATGCAATGAATTCTGTGTATGGGTATTGTAATTGGTACACAGTATGTGAAAGAAGAAGAAAATATAGAATAAGTTCAGTTACGGTCTTAGGAAATAGTAAAACCTCACTGGTTTACATCTGCCTATAAAGGAGCTCAATTCCAGCTGGCCATCATAATGATAAAATACATTCTATGTGATCACAGGAAAGTTCTCCCCGTGAATTGAACAAATCCCTCTGAGCCTCTACTTTATAGATACAGTTGTATTTATCTACCTTAAAGGCTGTTCAGAGCCTCTGAGGTCTTTGTATGGAACTCACGGTTGTATAAAGCCAAAATATTATTATGCAATCTAAGAATAAAGCCTAACATCCAAAGTCCCTGGGTATCGTTAGCTGAGAGATCTTTACCCATGTGGATGACACAGATATGATGTGAATGCAACAGAGCTGGCAGAGTACACAAACTACTGACTTCATGGTTTAAGGAGGATAAAACCTGTTAAAGTGTCATCTTCTATTCCAATCACTTTAAAACAAAGGCTGAAGTTGCTCTCCATGTATGAGGTAAGTCCATGATTTACAGTATTGAGTGTTTCAAGTAAGAATTCCTCACTTTGTCCGGTAAGAATAGGCTAATTTTGCATGTCACGTTCCTTAGTTTTTGGTTCAATAGTTGAAAATAAAGGACTCAACAAAATGATGCTAGAACATATAACAGTGCAACTATATACTGCTGATAACTATTTACCACTCTGGATATGCAGACTTCACTGATTTTGCACAAGAGATTTGAACAGAACTGCAACTACTTCTATTGCGCTGTCATGCCAAGAACTAGGGTTGGATTGTACAAGTGCTTTAGAACTAATATCTTTAAAAATATCAATTGGAAAGATCAATAGCAATTACTGATGTAAGAAAGAGACTAAATGGAGAAGAGACAAAAAATATATTATGAATTTGATTTTCGAGTTAGGGACTCTGATCCAGTGCTTGCTTTGAGCAGCACATTTTTTTTATTATTCTTGTACACACTGTCCAGGTGAGGCACATCTAGGAATGCTTTTGCATATATGGTATACATGATCTTATACTTATGGATGCAGATGCAACACAGAGCTACAGTACACCAAGGATGCTCACACCAAGTCTTTCTCACTTTTTAGTATAGCAGCCTGCAGGCTCTGGCAGACACTCTGCAGCTGCTTGCTTATTCCTCACATTTCTGAAGATGCACTTTTACTAGTGCAAGTACTTAAGAATATTATTTTCCTTAAATAACAGCTTGAATAGCTTCATAATCTCCCTTTTCCCCATAGTTCATTTGTTCCAGCTCTTGGTGGCTCCTTCCCTACCACTGCCACATGCACACATCATGGAAATATAAGAGTGACTGCCTGACACAAGTGGATGAGTTGCAGCTGTCTTTGCATGCTCCAGTAGTTGCATGGATAGGAGCACTCCCTGAAGTTCATGGTTAGGGTTACTACGCATGATGGTAAGCCTAGAGAGAGATCAATGCTCTGGGTGGCAGAAGGTGCTCAGTTTGAGGACCTGCCAGCTGTTACAGCGTTGGCCACAGAATTCCCTCTGTGTCAAAATCAAGGACCTCGAGAGTCTCTGTATTATTAAGAGCTGCCTTTTTCATTTTTAAAAGCATCTAAAGGATGTCCTAACAGTGCTCCAACCCATTATAATTAACCCCCCTCCCAACTCTCCCGCTCTAATTGTGAATTATATAGCAGGAGAGATGAGTACATTACTTCATTGAAGGGAATTTTGCCTGGTCCTCTTCTAATTTGGACACAAGAACATTAAAATACTAGTGGCTATCATTACTTAATGCCTACATCTACTTCAATAAGTCCCTAAAGCAAAACATTGTTTAGTCTTGTTCTGTTCCAGGATCAATTCCAGTGCATAAGACTGTCCTTGATGCACAAAAATGTAAGCATCCATTTCAAAATAATTAAATGGCTTTCAAGGAATGAGGACAAATGAGCTATATATATTTTTATTTTTTTTATTAAGGTGTCAGGAGCAGAAGAGCTTCTTTTACTCCAGAAGGAGATAGCTTTAGATAATCATTAAAAAAGTGCCAGTCTCACAGTGGGGGCTGCATTTACTGCCTGCTTTTATTTACTGTGAGACAGATAAGTCAGGGCAAGTGGTAAGGATTTTTAAAGCTGACTTCTCTTTTTGGCTGAGACCCTATAAACTACCACTACTTTGTTCTCCCACCCCATGCCTGTAAGAGGAAGGAAATTAGGGCTTAGCCACTCACAAAAAGCACTTGCTCTGTTAGGACTCTGCATCCCTTCCAGCTCAGCGCCTGCTAGAGGGGCAATGCCCCACGTGGGCAACACCACCGAGCTTGAGTGCTGGGATCCTCCAAGCACTGCTCATCTACAGTGCATGCAAGGATGGTAGGATTTCCTCTCACTGAGACATGTAGCTTCCCGTCTGATTACAGATTTTAAGAAAGAATTTGGGGAACTGAAATCCAAAGTGGACATATGTGAGTGAAAATCAATTGATAATGTACACGTAGGTCAACAGGTTCTAGCAGGTCACTACTGTTGGAACCTTGTACCCTTCTGGCAGTTTCTCTCTGAGTAGCACTATCTGAAGATCACATCTTTGCAACTCAGCCCTACCAGTTTAAAATAAAAGTATGATGGATATAAAGTTTCAGACACTTTCAGCACAGACTTGCAATGCTTTGTTAGGGTTCTTTTATCCCAGGACTGTAATTTCACTCCAAAATACACAAGGATTACACTACATCCAAGAGAAGTAAGAAATAGCAGTCAGGTAAGTGAATATTTCCAGTACTCCCTTCCCACACCTATCCCCAGGTTTCTTCCTCTCTAAGATAGTTTTAAAATCATTTATTAGATTTAAGCTAAAATGTTTTGGATACAGGCAAGGATAATGGTTACACCACATGGAGCACTCCCTCAGAAGCCCCGGGGGTTAGATGCTGTTAGGAGAAGCATGCCACTTTCTAGCCCCTTCTTCAGGAAGATATTCTTCTCAGACCTATTTTAAGAGCACTCTGCCATTTGCTGATTCAAAACATGTTTTAGAGACCTCTCAGTCAAGTTTCTGAAAGTGTGATAGCATTTGCAAGAGCAGCTGAGAAGTTTTCTTTGCCCCCTACCATTAAGATAAAAGTGTCAGACTGCACTGAGATATGGAGTCAGATGTCTGCCATCATTCCCACATGTTAGTGGACAGCCCATGTTAGACATCATCCTGGTTTCCAGCATGAGGTTCAGTCTTCAAAGCCTTTTTCAGGAGGAATTAATTCAAGCTGACAGCGCTGGAATGGCAGACAGTTTAAAACTTATTTCGGGTTATTTGCCCTGCCAGGTGGTAGGCAGTTATTTATATGCAGATGTAGAAGATCATTGCTCTGTAGGTTTAATGAAATCCTGTTTATTTTACTCAATCCTAAATCAAATGAATCAGCTTTTTTTACTTTTTCAACTTGAGATGAGATGACCTACATCTGAGTGGATTAAGTACTGCAAAGTTTACTCCAAATGAGATAATTCACAAAAACCATTAAGGAACTGATTGTTTTAAAGATGTAGGTTCAGTAAATACTAATCCTATTGTTAAACATCTTGCTTACTTAGATGTTTTGATAGAAGTCTCATGTTTGTACACATCTAAGACATAGTATCCTCCAAATTTAATATAAAAATAGTTAAATAATTTGGAAGAATAAATTAGGAACTACAGTACAGTATAATAAAAGTAGTCTTCATTTGCATGTGCTAATTAATTTCTACTTTATCCCATCAGCATTTGGGAGTAGTGGCCTTATTAGCTGGAATGAATTTGCTTATAGTCTGAAACTAAACACTGAACAAACTCAGTGAAGGTCACCTTTTTTCCTTTCAATTATCAAGGTTAATTATAAAATTAATTAGGTCAATTTGTAACTTTGATTAGGAGAATTTACCTTCTTTTACCTTTGAAATAGAACCTGGGTCTGCAGTGAAAGATTTTGCCTTCTGTACTGAGTTGAGTAGTTTTGCAGTTGCTTCTTAAACATGTTACTGTTACACTGCTCAATGATGCCACAGTACTGAAATCACATTGGAGACTGTGTGTATGTTTTATCTTATCATTATCCTTTTCTTGGTCTAATTCAGCAACATTTTTTTTTTCATAAGACAGATTAACAATTTAAGTGGAGAAATTAAAAGTTAAATGGTTTGTATTATTTTCATGTGGTTGCTGTAGTTACAACTACAACCTAGATCACCTATACCAGTCGTTGGCAGAATGTTACCTTTATTTCTGGTTATCTTCAATAGTCTCACATTTTCCCATAGCTGTCCCAAATTTTGTTCCTTGGCTTTTATAAATAAAATGAGGAATGGATGGGGAAGTGCATTTTGCTTACATTTTCTGCCTTGGTCTGGCATGTACTTTAAGTATTGTTGCAGATTGGTCATAACAAGTATTAGAACCCCCAGAATCATAGTCATGCACACACTAAGCAAAGACATTCTCCCCAAGAACCTGAGGTTTAAATAAACATAGGTTAATTGACAAATACAAAAAGAGAATAAATAATTATCCTATTTACTGGTGGGTAACAGAAATTTTAATTGATTTGCCCTCGGGGACAAATCTTTGCCCAATTTAAGAACTTAGTCTGAAATTCACTGCCTTAATGGGAAGATAATCTTATTTCAGTACTAATGTGACCCTTTCCTGATTAAAAGGGCTGAGAAAGCATTAGTAGTTAACTTCTACAACCTTCTGCCTTTTTGCAATTAACAGAGGGATTAGATCTGGGAGGTAGGGAAGTCTTTCTGGGTGGTAGGAAGCATTTCTCTCTCCTACCCATGGCTAAGGAGTTTGAGGCCTTGGTGATACTAAAAAACCTCTGCTTTAGTGAGTCTGTTTAAAAGTGAGAAATGAAAGTGCCAGGTCAAGTAGGCAAAGATTGGTAGTGGTTTGCATCCAGATCATAAATGGTAATTAAGCAGTTGGACTCCACTGGGTCTCTGAGAAGCATAATGGCATCCTGAAATAACAGCTTCTAAAGGAAATTTCTGGTTGGGCTCCATTTACTCTGATGATTCTTCTCAATTTCTCTGCCCACACAGTATTTCATTTCATTATTATTTCAGACATTGCTTTATTTCTCCATATTTTCAAAACATTTTCTCCAACAGCAATACATCAGCTGGGCAGGTGCTAAACCTAATTATCTATCTCTTCTGCACAGATTCAGTCTTCAGGGCCTTCCTGATGCTTTACTGCAGGCACTACCACCTCCCTGAAAAGGCTGTGTCACTTCTTAATACTGTACATACACACTGCCTCTAAGCTGGACCCTTACGTGATCCTGATTTACCTCCCTAAATGGGAAACTAGATCAGAGAAAAGAAATGGACTCTTTTCTCTGAGCACAATGGGGTGTACCTCACCCTCCTGTAACCTGACTCATCTTCTACAAAGGCCCTGTCAAGCTGTACCTTGGAGAAAAGCTTCTCTTGTTTAATCTGTCTTATTCCATAGAAGAGCACAATGGCTTTTTCTTCATTTTAGCCTGACTGACAGGCGGCTAGTATGCTCATCAACCTCAGTGAACTCAGTGCTTCTATATGAAGATCCATTTGACAGCTATGGTGAACTCTTTCAGCGTAACAAAAGTCACTAAAATATTTAAAACTCTCCCTTAAGCAGGACAGGCAGTCTAGAAGGCACCAACATTTCTTCTGGGCTATTTGATTAATTGAAAATAAATCCAACTAAGTATAGCTGTTTTCTTTATCTTGAGGTTATCAGGGATAGAGACCTTCATTTATCCTAAATACTCCATCAGCAGGTTTTGTCTCTTAAGATATAAGGTCTACGTTAAAAAGTTCACAATAACAAAAAAGTAAAAGTGTAGACAAAGCTCTTAAAATTTCCTTTTTCCACTTTTTTTCTCATCAGCTTTTGTCATATGCAAAGCTAGAGGTTTTTTTCATTAAGGTATCATCAGCTTTTCTGACTCAAATTATCATATCCTAGCTAGCGTTTAGCTATTGAACAGCCAACTTTTCCTTTGTCTGCTAGCACACTTCTCCTCATTTGCTGCTCTCATATCATCCCTCTATTTGCACTCCTCCTGTGCCTTCCTGCAGTTTTTCAACATTAATACATGAAAATACAGTGGTATCCTCCTTGTCTATTAGTAACTATTTCCTTCCAATATTAGAAACAGAATGTAATCAAATTCAAATACTTGTTACTTCAACTGAGATGAAGACCGAAATACCTCCATAAGTATGCCCTCATGTTTCATTGCCTGCTGCTATGGGTGGTAATGAAAGATAGAGAAAGTTTTCTTTCACAAGCAATAGTAAAAAATGTCATGGTTGGGAAAATACCGAAAACTGGCAGGTTTGCCTGAAGTTTCATCAGGGAGTGTCTCAGACCTGCCTGCCTTTAGATGGCGGCTACAGCCTGCATTATCTGTGCCTAAAGCTCAAGCGATCCGCAGGTGTCACCTGAAGGATTCAAGCTGAGGAGGCTGTGTGCTGCCTTGCTCCTAATTGTTCTGCTGACCTATTTGCTTTTGCTGGTGGAGATTAGGGTACATTGGCACACCATGTAATTGTAGGACACTGTCTGCTCAGTACATGTCGCAGAAAAGAAGCTTACATTTTCTTTTAATAAGAGGAACTTGTTTAAGCATGTTCACTCCCAGCTTGTCAGCTCCCTGCTGCTCTAGCTTAGCTCTGTGCCTTGCCTTGTCCTCACACGAGTCCTGAAGGTCACTTGCCAAGCAAATGTTTTAAGTGTTGCTTAGCAGAATGGGAACCCTTCTGTTAAATTGCTGGGTAGCTCTTAAAAATAAAGCTAGTGGTGATCGCATAACAATACCAATCACGGCTTCATCCTCACACTCAGTATTTAGCAAGAGCTTTGAGACTTGGAAATACTCTTGCCACGTTCAAAACGCTTTTCAATAGAGTATGAAAAGCACTTACAAAAGCATTCTAAAAAACCCAGCAAAAATGAGCATTTACCATTGTTTATGGAATTCCACTGGTTATGTCGTGTTTTACTCATCCGCAGATGCGGGCTGTCATGATCGTAGTAATATGGTTATGGATCAAATGTGAGCATACTGAGAAGGGGAGCCTCCAGCATCAGTTTACAGTGGCCAGAACAGAGAACAGATTGGGATTTGACGAGGAGCAAAGATAAAACAGGTGGCTTTATTTAGCCAAGACTGGGAGCTAGAGAGTGCCTCTCTCTGCAAATGCGACTGAATCAATGGTTATTTTTTGTGTGACTAGTAGTACGTTGGACAACTCTATGAAAGAATACAATAAGTGCAGAAAACTCCCGATTGTAGCAAGCTTTTTTATTTCTCTTGTAATTAAAACCTTTGTTCTATAGTTTATTAGCTGACTGTGCCTACAAAAAGGTGCTTTTATAGGGAAGGTCACCAAAAATCACAACACTGCAGCAAGGGTGCAATTTTTTACACAAGTCAAGGTAATTTTGCAAATGGACAGTTCCTTCTCACTGAAAATGTAATCACCATGTTCATGGGGTTGCTAGCTTCACTCCCAATCAAAAGACTTTTTCCAGTTCTGATTAACTGTATGAAAGCAGCTTTCCATCTACTTACACCAAAAGAGCAGGCCCTGATTCTCCCCACGCCTGGGGTAGCAGCACAGCAGCAATACCAGCTCTCTGCTGGCTCATAGGATGCACCCACCTCTTCTCTTGTGCTCATTCTCCAAGTCACAGTAAAAGTAAAGCTGTAGAAAATACTGCTAATACAAAACTACAACTTTCTTTTTTCTCTCTCTTTTTTTTTTTTTTGAGGAAGAGCAAAGCAGCAAAACCTGAAGGGCTGGCAGTTAGCTTCCCTTGGAGCAACACATGGCAACGTGCTTGTTTGTTGGTATCCAATTAGTTTTGAGGAATCTTAACCAAGATAATGACCTGATTTTGCTGTATATAAAAGACGCATTTAAATATTGCAAATACAATAGGCTGATGCAAAATGAGTGAAAAGCCCTGACAACCTGTGCCAATGGGTGAGAGAGAGGAAGGCAAAGTGACAAAACCAAAGTAACTCTGAGCCCATGGAAAATGGGCTCTGAGTATGGTCCAGACATGCTGGTCAGACCAGTGTGTGCACCTGCTGACAAGTTCGGGGGATAAAAATTAGTGTACTCAATCTAAAGAGCATGAGTGTCCGTCTGTTAAGGAGGAGAACCAGACGTGTCCAGTAGGAAAGAAAAACATACTTCAAAACGTTCAACGGGCACACCAAGAGAGAGGAATCAAAGTCATTCCAACTAACTTGCCAATATATTGAAAAGAATTTGTATTCTGCAGCAGAGCACAGGACAGTTTGTGCTACTTTCTTGTAATAAAACACCGTAAAGAAACAAATGGTAATTACGTGCACTTCCTTTATATGCAGCTGAGAGATACCTCTAAGTACTGTGACAGCTTGCTAATGTACCACTGTATTTGAATAAATACCTGAAGTAAATAGGTTTATGAAACCTCTCATAAACAGCCAGGTGGATAAGGGGCTATTATCAAAGCACCATAACTTACTCACTTCTCTCTTTGTACAAGCTGTTCCCAACCAAATTTGTGAGTGATTAGATGCAGATAACAGTAGCAGACACAGCATTTCTAGGAAACGTGTACTTACTTTCATTATATGAGTTCACTTAGGCTGAACGAGAGTACCCCAGGTACCCCAGCACAAATACATGTGAGCTGCAATTACATTTTAGTGATTAATCTTGGGGTCCTAATACCACAATTTCCCTCATCTCTTATCTTGGAGGTCGTCTGGAGGCCAGTCTTAAACACTACTTGCTGCTAACTCAAACATCAACATCTGGGCATCCTACCATTCAGTTTTACATGATTATGTATTTTAAAAGATATTGCCATCAATTAGAGGATAACTTGATGGTTAGGGAAAAAAAAAAAAAGGAAAGCTTCAAAAGTAAACCCCAGTATGATTTCATTCCACAGTGATCTTAAAATTTGCAGTCTCAAAGTCTTATTACTCTCTGAAAAGAGTGACCGCTTTCCCATGGCGTGGCAGCCTCCAAGGCAGATTGATTTTCAGAGCAGACTGCACAGGGCCATGCAATCTGACCTTCCCAGGTGACCTGGTTTGTGGTTCTATCAGTTCCAGGGTGACTGGAGGAGCGAGGGCACAAAGCAGCACAGCTTCCCCACCTCCTAATGTGCCAAGGTCTCTTCCCATGGAACCAGTTGTAGCTCTAAAGCTGGAACAGTAGCCAAAATAGTAGGTATACTTTTTGTATCTAAAACACTACCCTGGCATGAAATGTTTGTGTGTTATTTAAACAATGGTGGGGCTGTGGATGCTCTCAAAAGACCAGTGACCTTTAAGCATATATGTGACATCTGTAGGAAACAGCTGGAACACATATCGGGCATTTCTTGAAGTGAAAGTGCAGCGCAGCGTTCCCTCAAAGGCTTTTTCAGACCTCGTCCCATCGCATAATGCAGCACACAGCCGATCTATTCATTAACAGCCAAAAAAAAAGGTCCGCTATTGAGCTGATTATTCCAACACACAGCTTCCTGTAAGTGAAATTGGCAGTACAAAAAAAAAAAATCCAAAAAACCAAGGCATGAGCTTTTTACTACTGCTTTTAGCCTTTAAGCACTCATTCGCTACATAGGCATAGCTAACATCCATTTCTCTCTCTGCTAAATATGTGTTCCTAAAATGACTCCTTCTGACTAATCACTCCTCAAGCATTTGCACACATTAGCTAATTGGTTTGCAGAGGTTAAAGCGAATGGTTGGTAAACCTCACATAATGCTGGCAAACATTCAGAGGTTCAGATGATTAGCCAAATTTTTTCTAAACACATCTCAGCCTCCTCTGGCTAAAACTCAAAGACTGCACTTACAGTAAAGATTGTCATTTTGTCTTGTCCAAGTTAGCCATGAAAACAACAGGTCTTTTGCTCATGTTAATGCCTTTCAGTTCACTTCAATATACTTTCTACATAGACAAATTATTCTTATATACAGTTCAGATTTTATGGGCAAACAATCTACCTAAGTAGACTGCAGTTTGAGAAGGGATTTTGCCCCAGACCTCAGGGTGCCATACTCTGGACTGGCTTGTGCAGCTGACACTGACTCCTGATTCCCTCCAAGAGCATCCACCCGGGGCATACTCCAGGTTATTTTCCCACAGGCTACCTGTGACACGCATGGCCCCTGTGCAGAAACTAAAACAAACCAGTCTGGGGCAAGGGGAAAGATCTATGGTTCTGGACAAAAGAGCAAGCTCAGCCCTTGCGTCTGGCTCACCGCATACCACTCTGAAGCAAGGGCAGGAGTGGCTGGAATCGCTCTGTTTGCTCTGCCTTGTAAACATGCCATAAAGCAGAGTGCCTGGGTCATTTGCTCAGCATGTCAGGCTCCTAGCCCTTGCCCTGCATCTGAAGTGAGGCTGAAAGACATTGAAGGATTTGGCTGTCACCTTTAGAAATACACGAGCACTCTCCCCTCTTTGTCTGTCCCTGAACTCTGGAATTGTATTTCATCACTATCTGAGCGATCAGAGAAAGTTTAACCTGCAAAATTATGCACTGTAAATGACAACCATTTTCCTCTCAAGGTGAAAGACTTAGAGACAGAGAAAAAGAGAGGCCCAGTTTCCATGGCAACCCAATGAAACTTACACGCCATAGGAAAATGTCATTTTCCAAAAAAGACAAAACTTCATGGACAAGTGCTACCGTACATCAGAAAAGGAAATTGCAATTTTAAAATGAAAAGCTCATTTGCATTTATGGTTTTGAGTTTCATTTTCTAGTTACAAGACCCAATTGTGCACAATTTAGTGAAGAAAATTATATTCAATATTTCAGGTGAATAATGTAGATTAAGATCAAGTTCTGCTAGGAGAACTTCACTGCAACAGACTCAGGTGCAGAGCATACAGGAGGGGATGGATTCTGCTCTAGCTGCACCGCCATGAAGCTGGGTCAATGCGACAGCTACAGAGAAGCCAGCTGGAATTTTACACCCCCTATAAGACCCCACAAAACCAGAATCTGTCCTTAGCTGTTGAGATTCCTACCACAGCTTGCAATTTCAGCTGGTAAAGTTATACCTTCTGGATCCCATGTTACTTCTGATACTATCAATCACCCTCCATTGTAAGCCACATAGCATAGGAGAGCGTTTTATGATGAGCATTATCGTCGTAATATAGCAAAGAGCATTGTTAATGAAGCGTGGAAAAAGAATAAATTCAGCTAATGGGTATATGTGTCAAATTTCAATTAGGGATATGTTGGAAAGTGAAAGAGAGAGACGAGCATACAAATTAAATCTTTGACCTTCAAACTAAAGGAAGAAAAACCTGTGACAAAAGGGGGATGTTCAGAGATGCTTTACATGCTGAATGCTGAGAAGCCTGAGAAGAAAGTCTGAACTTCGGTTTTCTCTTTAAAGACTGACTCAAAAAAGAAAAAAAAAGGTTTGATTCAGCTGGTTTATTGACAGCTATGTTACTGTTTGTGTTATTTACTGCAAGGGGAGATACAAAGATTGCGAGCATTTTACGGCTATGTAAGACAAAATCTCACCTACATGAGGCCTGGGCAAAGGATATAAAACTTCCCCTTCCCTGCCTGTGACCTGCTACTAGAATTCCCTCTTGCTCTTCTGCATGGGACACACCTGGGGCAGTGACAGAAAAGACACCTCTGCCTATGCCCTGACATCACCCGTCAGCCAGCAGCTCTCCCTCCTGCCAGCCTAGCAAAGAAACAAAATCCATTTGTATTATTTCCCCTCCATTAATCAATTAATACCTCTAAGTGCCAGAAATAGTAGAGCACTTGGCCAGCAGTCCAGCCCTCTACAGATCTTGCAGCACATTCTTGATTTGTTGCCATGGGTTTTTTTTCTCTCAAAAAATTCATAATTGTGAAGATCTCTCTCATCTGTTTCCCTTCCCTGCTCACAAAGTCCCTTAGACTCTTGATGGTGAAAGACTTTTTCTCAACTCCAAATATCCTTCCTGCCAGTCCCAGGGTGGCCACCTGCTTTACGGCTGTATGAAGCCTATTTCAGATTTAAACACCGTATGGTGCCATAGTTCAAGTTAAGTTCCACATAGGAAACAAGATTATACTGTTATCTGCTGCCTGGCAAAATCTTGGAAGGGATGAAGGTAGCATAAAGAATCTCTGTGGGCCAGGGACACCTTTCCAATGTCAAGGCAAGCAGCTCCAGCTGCCCTAGGAGGAGCCCCAGGGGCCAGGGAGGATCTTGGTGCGTCTGGCCATGTCCTTCGCCCAGGTACTGGGATGGGTGGCCACCACCCAGCATGGGTACCCACTGCTTAAGCTTATCATAAGCGTCAGAAAACTTGGCCATGATGCACATATAAGGTGGGTTTTGCATCACTTCCATCTTCCTTTCAGCCAGTTACAGCTGATGGTTACTTATCACAGCCAAAAGAAAACCCATTTGGCCCAGACACCTCTCAAAGGAACTGCAGTGTACAGTCCTGCCCCCATACTGTGTTAAGGTGAACTATAAGCCTGAGGTTGTTTACAGTATCATCTGCAGAACAAAAGTAGATTTTTTAAACAATGGTTGTATCCCAAATACTGAATTTGTTGTAAGTATATGTAAATGACCGGCGTCAAAAGGTCACATTACAGGAAAAATTTAGTTCCTCCTCTTCTTCAAAAACTTATGAAATGGCTAGAGAAAACTCATCCTTCCTAGAAAATTTTTTCCTGTGACTTGTAGCTCATCAATAGTGGCATGATTATTCTTAGCAGTTGATAATGGAAGTATGGAGAGCAAATTATCCTGTTTCAAGATTGATGTATGTCCCTGTAAGTAAGCAATACAGGAGTATTTTGAAATGACAAAATTTGCTTTGACAAATCCTGCAGCCTAAAAACTTAAATTCCCCTTCTTCCACTCCGACAGTGCATGTTTAAAAATGTTTTTTACTTCTTTTACTTTTATTTTATTGGTAGAAAGAAAATGTTTTCAGTAGAGTAGCTTCCTTGATACAGTGGCCATCTATGTGTTTATTTCCAACTATATTGATTGGGTTTAATAGCATAAGTCATACTGCTATTGGATAAATATAGTATTGTGGAGCATATTTCCAGTGCTAATATTCTCACTCACAAGTTGGAGAATAAGGAATCTTCTCCAATATTTGCTTTAAGCTTCTGTGTAAGTGAACATACTTGCCAGAAAACTTAGCAGAAACCAGCATGTTTGAGGAATGCAAATACAACAGGAAAGCTACAGCAGGAAATTGAATTGCTTTTCTTCATCAAGCTCTGCATGAAAGGAAGAAAGTCAGGAATTGTCCATGTAGCTGTTTTAAGGACATAGTCACAGGATCAAATCAGTTTCACCATTCTCAGATATTTAACATAAAGATCACTACATTTCTTGAGATGTCATTCATCATTAAACCAACAAATCTGTCATGTTTAAAGTCATAGTACATTTTTGAGTTTTTATTTACTCTTAGGGTTTTGAACTGCATGAGAAGCATAGTCATGATTTTTAACTTCTAAGAAAATTCTGCAGCTGTCTTTAAAAACAAAACCCCACATAAGCTGAGGTTTATCAGCTTACATTTCAAAATAAAAAGTAAAATATGAGACACTGAAAACAGTGAGGCCTGGTAGCAACACTCGTATGCTGCCCACCCTGTAGACTTTGTAGGACCCTCTTTTCAGATGTCAGGAATGAACTGTCAAACGCGCAGACACCAGCTGTGATTTTTCTGGGCTACTTTAGAGCTCACCAGACTTGCAAAGGCGCTCAGATACCTCTGTGGTCAGATAGAACAGGTCTGCATCGGGAAATGAGATCCTCCAGTTTCTCACCTGGCTCATATCATCACAGAATCAGGAATAAAGGTGCAGCTACCAAAGCAGGCGAGTGGGCCAGCACTGTTAACTCGGACCTGCAGCACATTCAAACCTCCATGTACTCTGCTTTTACTCTTGCCTCAGTGTTCCTGAGTAGAGAACTGCTGCCTGTTTAGGCAGATTCTTTCAAAATCGGTTCAAGTTTCAGATAACTTTTTGACTTCCACAAGCAGCAGAGATGGCCGAGTGCTGCAGGCTCTCCTGCAAGAACTTTCTGCCAGGCTACGTGCTCACAGCTACAACACTTGTTAAAATCAGTGAGGAGCTTCTCAACACAAGGGTACTGCCCTCTTCTGTCATGCTTGTGAGGATGGAGATCTGCCAGCTATGGATTTCCTTGTCAATTAGAAATCATACCTACTGCAATATAAATCTGACTTGGGGGGTGGTGTCACCA
Source organism: Penelope pileata (assembly GCA_013396635.1). NCBI lineage: Eukaryota > Metazoa > Chordata > Aves > Galliformes > Cracidae > Penelope > Penelope pileata. The sequence continues at coordinate 633,678 of WBMW01000797.1, forward strand.
GACAGAGACATTCCTCTGTACATGAGAGGGAGGAGCTGGGTGAGCTACAGAAAAAATTAGCCTGCTTTAATTTAGGTCTGGATTTCACTATGCTCCAAGAGTGAAATAGATCAAGTGCAATAAATAATTTGTTGCCAAGACAAAGGATTTATACACAGTGTGCGACTGCATTTTACATCCCTAACCTTGCCTCCGTGGTGCTGATTTTGAAAATGCCATCAGTGAGAACAGGATAATTATGACTATCTGTAGCTACAAAAGGGAGGTCTTGGGAAATTTAAAAGGCTCAAGGAATTCTTTCAGGACTTTTTTACTTTTTGATACAAGATGGATTTCTCCAATGTATTGTTAGGAGGATGTCATAAAATATAGATTAATGATTGCATTTTCATGCTTTTGATGTGCTATTTAATGAAGTGTATGCTTTTCCATACTTGACATCAAAAAGAAAACTGCTGGAATATTTCACATATACATCAAATGATTTTTTGTGTTAATAGGTATAATCATCTAGGCAAAAGAATATCTGTTTTTATATCAACTAATTTACAGCTGATTTGATGCAGACTGATGTAATGTGACCCTTGTCGAGCACTAATGCTTACTGGCATAACATGAAAGCTTATATGCAGGTTCTGCAGCCCCTGTCCATTCTGCTTTCCAGTCTCAAATGGAAGGGAATAAGAGCTCCCAGTGCCAGAGAAGGGTGGCAACTAAATGAGGTGGTGAAGTATGTTAAACCAAAAAGAGGAGCAGTGTTAGAGTTGCGCTTATCCATTTTCAGCTCTGCAAACATTAGTGCTTTGGTAGCCCTGAAACACATAAAGGGGAGATGCTGATCCTGGACACTTAGAGAGCAGCATGAGCTGAACTTTCGTAGTCCACTGCTTCCAGCCCTTTGAGCTTTTCCATTCCCTGGATGAGAACTAAGCATGGTTTATTGATGAGCCAAGAAATGGGACATGTCTTGTTTGTCAACACATGGACACAGAACAATTTAACTCTATTACACACCTCACAGTTGAACTTCAAGTAACACTACAGTTATTCTAAGCCATTATTTCGTTCTTCTGTTGGTATCAAAAAAAAAAAGGAAAAAAGACAAATTTCTTGTTTTACCTCTGTTCTGTGCAGGGAGTAGCACTGACTACAAGACTGGCTAATAATTAAAATACTTAATGGCTAGGGGTCACCTTCAGACCCTTTGCATCATAAACTGACAGGTCCAAAGGAAATCTTCATATTACCAAAAATCTTCATGGTGATGTTTTTACTGATAATCACATCTACAGTGTCTTGGAGCCTATACGCACTTTTTAAACATACCCAGCGTATTTTTACTTATCACTATTTGTAGCTTTCAGTTTAATCTATGTCCTCCTGTTTCAAGGGTCCTACTTCCAGCAGTTCCAGCCTTTATGATTGAGCCTATAAAGTGAATGCAATTACTGTGAAAGCACTTAGCAAAAATTTTTTAGATGGTGTGTTGAATAGATATTCAGCTTTTCATAACAGTTGATTTGCTTCTGCAGGTAACTATCACTTTTAAATAATAGTTACACCATAGGTATGTCTTGAACAAGTTTTGACTTGCAGAACAAATTGCATCCTAAACAGAACAGCACATTATCTGGCTCTACTGCTGGAATTGTTTCTTTCCACTTGAAATAACATGGACATTTTAGCGCTTCAATTCAGACAAGTTTTGCAACTTTTGTCACTGATTATGCTCTTGTACTGGCCCAGACACCTGGGAGAACATGGAGAAAATGCCTTCCTTTGAAATCTTTGTTCCCATTTTTATCAAGCACTGTTTTTAACTGTTGGCTAGCTACAAGTGCAAGGTCACTCAGCTTTTCCTTTTCTGCACAACTTAATGCCGCTCCTTTGTGGGGCTGAGATATTTATCATCTGGACATTCTCTTTCACTCCTTGCCAAGCCTGATGCCAGGGAAATATTACCTTCTGCCATTTCTATGGTTTTTGATGGGACTTGAGCAAATGTCCCAGTAGATAGCAGTGTTGTCTAAAAGTGTTGGGAATTTCTACAAAGAAACTTTCTACTATGCATTCCTAAAATTCACATTATATCTTTAGACTATTCATTCAAACACAATATGGGCAAATTGCAGGATGTCTCCCAAAATATATTCTGTAACAACTATGATTTTCAACATTCATTTCTGCACATTTCTGCATTTTATCAACCTGTTCTTGTCTGTGCCACCCAATCATTCAGGCTTAGAGTCTAAAGATACTGTAGAAAGACCTGTGGAGTTATTCAAAAAAAAAAAAAAAAAAAATTAATGGGAGGGAATTCTGTCTTGTTTAAGAAAAAACTCAACCCTACCCTACCTTTGGAGTTCTTGGACTGACTGGAAATATGGTCATGTTCTTCATGGTTTAGGGACAGACTTGGCAGTACTGGGTTAATGGTTGTACTTGATGACCTTAGAAGTCTTTTTCAACATGAATTATTCCATGATTCACAATGATTTGATATACAAAACCTCTTTTCACTTTTTCTTTCTACTTTCCAATGGCAGGCTTAGCTGCAGGAATTCTCGAGAGCAACATGGGATTGTTCTACACACTGTTGTGCAGATACACCAGAGAATATTTTTCAGGACTAAACAGCATCTTGACTTGCGTGGATCTGGATGCAAATCAGTAAGCACAACCACTAGTGCTGTTACAAAATCTGTTTCTGCTATTGTTCCAGGAGACATCATAAATATATTTTTTCAATATGGATTTTACATTAATACTTGACTATTTGTCATTGATTAATTGATAATCTGTAACTATAGCTTTGGGTCCTAAATTTAACTACTGATTTCTTAAGAGGGTGACAACAAAGGGAAAGGTTTGGCCAAAGGATGCCTTCTGAACCGTGTTTGTAAACAAGAGTGACAAATGCTTCGTTATTGCTTGGATATACATTGTCCAGATTTCTTAAATCTAATTTATCTAATTTCACCAAGTACTCTTGCCATGACAGTGTACTCTATATGTACAAAGTCTAATGTAAGAAATACTGAACTGTTAAACTGAAAACTAAAGCTAGTTGCGTTTTTAAAGCTTTGAGATAGAAGCCCATTCTTCCCATGGACCTTCAGCTGTCAGGTGGCTTTGCAAGGGTGTTTAATATATCTTTGAGGATTCAAAAATAGCTTTGAACAGAAGGCAAATACACAGTAGCTTCTTCTGTGAAGTTTATCTTTCAATTTCCAATAAATAGTTTATGGCTCGGGGATTTTTGATATAGTTTGGCCTATTTAATCTGTTATACTTGAATGGATTGCTTTAATATACCATTGAGATGAACTCCACTCTGGAAGGTCGTTATATGGTAATGAATGATCATCTTTTCTTATCCTAGGTACTGAAGAACAGCTTCCTCAGTCTGTGGTGCTCTCAATAGGGGTCCGTGGGGAGAGGTCACTGGGAAAGGCGCTCTGGGTGAGGTGGCTGCGTAGCCAGTGGACTTTGCCTTTTATCTGCAGTGCAGCTATCTCCTGGGAGGCTGCCACCTCTTTATCACACAGTGGTCTTTAAAACATATCTTTTTCCTGTGACTTTCTACTGTTAACTTCATTGGGAAAGGTGACATTTAAAGCTTCACATCATTTTCTATCATTTTGTTTGAGATATTTTTCATCCTTTTTTTAAAAGGGAAAGAAAGAAAGAAAGAAAAGCACTCCATATGAATATTCTTTGGAGAAAAGCAGATTTGAGAAAAAAAGCACAGGTTTGGGGATTTTCTGGAAGGTTATTTCATATAACAATTGTAGAGAACTATAATGACCTCTAATTGAAAACTTTCTGCTTACTGCATATTTCACTTTCTAAATACATATGAACATTTGCCGAATATGATATGGAGCCTGAACTGAATTGAAAATTAAGATGAACCTTGAGGAACTGGGTCCTTGGATTGCATATGTGTTGACGTGGTCATTATTCTATGTAAAAGAGATTTTATTTGATATGTAACTTGAAGAAGTCTCAGATATTAAGTAGTGCCAACAAGTACACAGGTTACTGAAGGTGAACAGTGTGTGGGTTCCTGTTATACAAAAATCTGCAAATGCTAGAAAAGACAATAATTCTGATAAATAAACTAAAGAGCAGTTACTCAGAAGTGGGATGGTTAGCTACCACTGAAAGGTATCATTCCATCAAGACAAACACACGTACTTTGACAGTGGGTGACATGGCAATCTACACAGAAGAAAACTCTTCTCTCCCCTTACCACTTTTGTAGTAAAAAGAAAAATGTTTCCTGTTTGATTATTTCATTCACCTTTTACGTGCTATGGAAAAAGTAGGTCTAGTGGAGGTAAAATACCTTATAAATTATCTTCCTTTTCTTTCTTTTTTTTTCTTTTTTTTTCTTTTTTTTAAATAAGCAGATGTACTTTTGCTCCAAGTCCTTTCTGAGAGATGAGCCATGTTCCAGCTGATCTATAGCGTGTCATTTTAAAGAATACCAAAGGAAATTTCTGTGGGCAATCTGCCTCCTGTTATTACAGGAGAGAAATGGAGCTGGCTGCAGAGGTCTCACCACAGCTAAAATTCATCAGGTTTGTTCTGTTCTGAGGTAAGCTACTGCATCTGATTTAGGAAATAGGCTGGAGAAAAAAAAATTATGTTCAGCTCATTTAGATATCACCTATAAATATAGTTAATTTTGTACAAGTTAAACATAGTTGTAAGGTGCCAGAAAAATAGATGATGCATAAAACAAGCCTTTCAGAAAATAATTCTCCAGTAAATTGTACTTTTGCTCATAATGTAACTATATATAAACTACACAATGAGGCAAGTCATGCCCATATTGAACCACTGAGTAGCATGCCAAATCTGCTATTATTACTTCATTATTCTTGATTCCTACAGAAATTCCGTTGTTTGCTACTTTGAAAAGGTATTTTATTTTCTGTATAAAAAGAAATCATGAAGGTCAAGGAAAGCATTACTACGGCTATGTACTGTATATAGAGTGCATTATCTGTATTGTCTTGGCCTTACAAAACAGGAACATAGATCAATAGATGGTTCCCAGACTACTCATATGAGGGGCAGTGTGATAAGCAGTCCATTGTCTACATCTTAACTTTTGCTTCTCTTTAGTAGTGTTTAAGATTTTAAGTTTGAATTTGGTTTTATTATCTCATCTACTGAAGAGTGTATATTATATCCTTACGGGGAGAGGCTTGGTAATCTGGGTCTGTTCAGCCTTGAGAAAAGAAGGCTGAGAAGAGATCTTATCAATGTCGACAAATATCTCAAGTGCAGGAGGCAAACGGACACGAGCAATCTCTTTTCGGTGGTCTGTGGGGACAGGACAAGGGGCAATGGTCACAAACTGGAGCATAGGGAGTTCTGCACCAACATGAGACAGAACTTCTTCACGGTGCGGGTGACAGAGCACTGGAACAGGCTGCCCAGGGAGGTGGTGGAGTCTCCTTCCCTGGAGATATTCAAGACCCGCCTGGACGCCTACCTGTGCAACCTGCTGTAGGGAACTGCTTTGGCAGGGAGGTTGGACTCGATGATCTCTATAGGTCTCTTCCAAACCCCACAATTCTGTGATTCTGTATCTTGATGTTTTCCATTTCCATTCTCATTGCATTAGAATTAATGCTATCTCAGGGAAGCGTGGCTATAGAAGGGAAAAGGCTGGTCACTGACCCTTCTTGGCAAGCTACAAATCTTTGCATGCTGGTACATAGAACCCTGATTTTCATAATGTCATGTGGCTACATAAGTAACAAAGATCAAAGGAACATTTTAACAGATACTAAACTTATTAAAAGGAAGCAATGGCTTCCCTCCCCCCAGCTGATATTTTAATATGATGGAAATCATCAGCATGAACAATCATTTTTTTGAACATGTGCTTAGCATCATTACCCTGTATTAGGAAACATAAAGACATGGTATATAAAAATGAATCGCTGGTGTCATGTACTCTCAAGTAAATGAAAAATAATTTCACTCCTGTCAGTAGAGCTTAACCAATGTTAATCTAGAGCAAAAGAGATCAATCAGAATCAGGCCCTGAGACTATGCAATATATTGGAGAAGAGATAGCAAAGTGTGTCATAGCCTATCTAGTCTGTCATTAAATATCTATTTCCCCAAACTATTGTTATTGGCTTCAAGTAAACTGAATGCATTTTAAATACAAATATTGAATTATAATTCCAAATTAACTTCATTTGTATATGCTGAAAGTTAGAACCTACTTTCACTGCTAGGAACAACACTAGCGAGATATTTAAATTAAGTAAAAATGACAATAGGATTACCTAAGAAAGCAGTAGCAAAACATGCACTGCTAGAAGATAGTACACAAAGAAAATAATGTACAATAGTAACATGAAAATCCTTGCTAATTATTTCAAATAAAGCAATCTCCATTTTGCCATGATGTACCATAACTCCTGAAGGCCAATACCAAATTACTTTCTTGAAGAAAGGAATTCAGACAACGTTCCTTATAGTCATGTTTATGTAAAAAATATAATAATAAAAAAGTCTGTGCTTTTAGATTTGGTCTCAGTCACAGCAGTCATTAATTATTACTTAATTGAATAGATATTTGTATTTGACATACACGAATAGTTGGCATATGTAAAGGTGATATATATATCAAGTAGTTTTTCAGTCCTACAGACTCTACCAAGCCTTGAAATAAGTCTCAAGCTACTAGCCATGCAATTAATTGTTTTTCAGTGGTAATTAGAAGCCTCAACACATTTTTCTGTCTTTTTAATCAGAATCTGTTCCCAAATTAGGGATTCCTGCTCAGACTTTGTGCATATGCCTGTGCTTTCTGATACACAAGATATTAATCTTAATAGAAAACAATCAAGTAAATATAAGCGTGCTCCAAAATATCCATGTAGAACAGAAATTAAGGTCCATTTGGTGTTTCTTTTTTCTTTTTTTCTTTTCTTTTCCTTTTTTTTTTTCCCCTCATGTGGAAAGCTACACACCAGTTTAATCTGACATAAAAGCTTTCCCCATCACTTTTCCCATCCATAACTGCTTGGGCAAGATGGTGTTGAGTGAACAACTTTTCTCTCAAAATGGGGTTTTGACTGTGTAGGTGCAACTGCAGCCTCACATAAGGTTGTTTTTCCTGTGTACTCTCACGACAAGGTAAGAGATCGATTGCTGTAATTAGGAACTCAACACATTCTAATTTTGGAGAGCAAGTAGCATTCTTACTGCAAACCTTTACTTGTGGGGAAAAAAACACCTCACTAACTATAACTCCCAGAAGTCTTTGAGGGAACATTTTAAAGCTGGCAGAGCAGAGATAAATGCAAAGAAAAGAAAACACTTTGAAAGCATCTTTCTAGCGAAACATTTCAAAGTGCTACCAATAAAAAGCCGATAAAGACTTCCATTACCACATCACTTTGCAATTGTAAACCTGTGCAAATACTTAAAAAACAACACAACCTCTGAGGAGTCACTGTCCAAACAGTTCTAATTGCAACAGCCTGTAAGCATGCAGTTACGTCGGATGTCAAGGGAAACTGTTGTGAGGCTGACAGCTGTTTGCACTGCGCTGGTGTTGCTTTCCCAGGGCATGCCTCTGCACTTTATACTAAAAGTTGGTAAATGGTTTCTGAAATGACAGATTCCTCCCTCTTCAATATGCAGGAAAAGCAAGGTACAAACCTTATTTGTATCTTATGCACTGCAGGATTGAGCGTAACATCTCTAAAATCCCATTGAGATGGATTTCTTATTTCCTCAAGTAGAAGAGACACTGCACACCTAGAGTATTTGTTGTGGGAGATGTACTTAATCAATAGAAATGCTGAGACACTACAGATGATCCATGCAAAAGGACTTCAGCCCCAGTACTTCTGGTTGGCTGACACGAGCAGCAAGAAACACCCTCTGAAAAGAGAAAACAGAGCACTCAGAAGGAAATCCCTCTGGACTTGCTGTCTCAGGACAGTTTAAAAGAACCACTTTTATGTGAAGGAAACTACTTAAGGTAAATTTCCTCTCAGATTTAGAACTAAGCTTGATAAAGGCAATTATTGATCACTGATGAAATGCTAGCACTGGGTCAAATATAATTTACTCCAAAGGTAGTTATGCCATTAGTGAAAAGAAGTGTTACTATCCTTGAAATCTACAGGAAGGTGGAAAAGTAAAGCTCATGCTCAGGATGGTATTAGAAAATATTCAAGAATCATTTTTGGTCAAAATAACGATGAAAATCCTGAGATTCCATTTTTAATATTGTGTTAATAAGATCTCTGCTTTTGGTCAGGATATTGGAAAGAGCTTCACAAACTAGTTGTTTACTGATTAAAGAAAGCAGTATGCATTAAGACCCTGTTCTTGCCTTATGCTTATTTACTTCTTGTCCCTACTGTAAGCAGCTAATCAAAGAAACGAAGTGCTCCTCATCAAAGTTGCTGTCCAATGGAGAAACAGTTATGGGTTTGCCAGTTACAGAAGCAGCAAAGAGGTTAGCCTGGGATCTCAAGCGAAACCAATCGATAGTGTTGATTTCTTGCACAGATAACTCTGTTCTTTTTTGAAGGCATTCATCTTTCTGCCTTTATATGAGATTGCAGGATTTAATTACAATGGGCAAAAAAAGAACAAGATAATGTTTCATTTTTTTCCTACCTTTAAGTGCATTGGCTCACTTCTACATCTTCTGAGACATTTAGGGTAAAACTGAGTTCCACTGAAGCTAACCGAAAACATCCCACTGACTTCAGTAGAACAAGGATGCCTTTTATATGTTTTGAGAAGACTACTAGCAGATTCTTTTTAAAAAGCTATAGTGATGTAATTCTGCCAGAAGATGAGATTTTACATAAATTCCCACATGGTTTTGACAGTCTCTTGGGTGGCAGTATGCCTAGAGCATCTGCACTGGCAATAAGCAAAGAAAAACAGCACCTTTATTCCAAAGAGCATTTTGGAAAATCCTACTAATGTAAAAATTATGGCAATGATGCAGTGCAACAGGCTCTGAAAATGCAGACCACACAGCTCATGCTTCTGCTCTGCCACCGCCTCTTGGCAGTTGTTTGTTAAAATTGTGCTCTGGCCAGCAATGTGTGAGGGACTTCATGGAAAATGTCCCCACAGAGCAGGTAAAGCAGCCCTATTTCCCTGTTTTATGATTTAGATGATATAGTGCGATCCAGACAGCTATGAAGGCAACAGTGATCATCGAATGGCTTGGATTGGAAGGGACCTTAAAGACCACCTAGCTCCAACCCCCTGCCATGGACAGGGTTGCCAACTGGTAAATTAGGCACTAGATCTGGTGGCCCAGGGTCCCATTCAACCTGGCCTTGAACACATTTTTCCCAACAAATAGTTGAGTAGGTTGGTGAAAAAAATAGAACACTGATTCTGGTGAACGAGCAATCACAGATAGTGACGCAGTTTTTTGACCTTGGATTTGCATTTGATTATCCTTTAATGTGTTACTTGTGGCAGAGAAGTGCCCTGCTGAAAATGCAAGGCAGTTTGTGCACTGCATTTTCCCTGTTACAATAATGCCTCCTGTGCCCTCCTTGGTCTGCTTTTCCTAGTTTTGCCCTTGCTTTGCCTAGACTAGCATCAGAGAGCCCTGAGATGGGACCAGGCAGCCAACAAAAACCCTGGGACTTAGTAAGTCAGCCCAGAGAAGTGGAGAAAAGCAGAACAGCTGACTTGCTGATATTGTTTTCTAGGGGAAATGGGCAGTTTGGGTGAGAACCAGAAAAAAAAATCAAATGGAGCTCAACAAGGTCAGGGGACTTCAGGCAGCAAAGTCAATACTTCTCTGCGGCACTAAAACTTAGTATGGAAATTTTTGCAGATGACTTCTACCTCTCTGAAAATAAAGGCTGATAATGAAGCTGTAGACATGAGCTTAATGATCCCAGTGTGAAAGGGCTCCTATAAAATCATTTCTCCTTTTGTTGGCTGTTTCTAACTAACACTTTAGAAACGCATAAACAATTTACGGCAACAAAGGGTTTTTTTCCTTGACCTGAGTGTAATAATTGCAGCATTTAGTTTATGGTTCTCCTTTTGGAAAAAAAAAAAAAAAATCAATGATGATCAGAGCAGAGGACACGCGAAGCCAAAGGAGATAGGTGACAGATGGTTGCTGAATGACCGCGGAAAGTCATAACATCAGAGATCCTGGAAAGGACTTTGGTTGGGGAATGAATAGCATGGTGCTGCTTCTAAACCTAACTAGGTACTTCTGAAACATCACTCTGAAGTATTTTTAAAACTCCTCAATACTGTGCCTGGGGGGAAGCTATTTTTTTGCTTTGGCGGTGATTTCAGGAATGAATTTTGGCAAGCTCAGCTAAGCTCCCTCACTGCACAGTACATGGTAATGTTCATTATGATTATATCAAATATGATCCATTCTGTGCAGAATTAAATTTGATTTAATTTTGAAATGAATTCAAATTCCTTAATACCCAGGTGCATTCCAGAACCAGATTTTACCTGGTAATTAGTTCACCATTCCTTGACCGTTAATTTTTTCATTTTGTACAAAGCTCTTAATGTCTTTCACGTTACTGCTTTTAGCATAGAGAATATTGTAGCACTGCAATAAATGGGTCTGCTATTCAATTTTTTTTTTGTTAAAGACTAAGAAGCAGCAACAACAGACCAGAAAGAGCCCAGAGCTCACTCTGTGCTCTGTTCTGGAAGCAGTCGAATGCCTTTCCAATCTACAATACTGAAGCTCTAGAGAGCTTGAGTGCTAAAAGTTTCTAATCTTTTATTCTGCCTTACTCATCTCCTGTGATACATATGCATGAGGAAGGTCATTATAGCAGCACCCAGTAGTGTGGCTCAGCTTTGAGTGGTGGCACTCCACATTTAACAGCCAAACTCACAGAAGAGCATTGCTGAGAACTGAGAGCTGCGGTAGTTAGAAGAAAGCAATTTTCTGAAACCTAATGAAACCAAAAAGTTTTCGCTTGCTTTACTGGGCTACCAGTGAGAAAAGAGATTTCTAACTTATTAGAGTCTGTCTTCCTCCAGATTCTAAAATGCCTCTTTGAGAGTGTTATGGCGGGTGCGGCATTACGCCCATTCAGATGTGAGAAGCACGCTGCTTGGGGTGAGCAAGCACCCTGCAAGGAATGTCATGGATTCAGACTAGCCTTGTCTCCGAATGTCAGAGAAAAGTGACTGAGATGACAGTGTAAGGATTCAGCTGGAGCCTGTGACTACTCCAGGGCCTGACAACAGATTTGATGGCACAGAAAACCTTCTGGTACAAAACAAACTAATTAATCAGCCAGCATTAGGTAATGCTCTGGTGCGGAACTGAGAATTTAGGGGACGTGTTCTGAGTCTCCCTGTGACCCCTTGGCTTGATGTAGCCCTCCTTGTCCCAGGGGTTTATCCCAAAGCTGTCCGCTTGTCCTGAATTTGAGAACATGGAGACGCAACACCAGGCATTCCCCCTTTGAACTACACATCACAGATACCCAAAAGCCCTGGCCACCTCTGAGTATCCTGCCTCACCTCAGGGTACTTGTACTCTCATCACAACATAAAACTAATTTTTCAAGTCTTTCACGATAATAAAGCTGCATGCAGGTATACATAAAGGCTAATATATACTTGCTAAAATGGAAGAATCCTGTTTCCCTTCAATATCACTTTATAATTTTGGGAGGGATCAAATCATGGTCCTGAGTGTATTCTCCTTTCTTTAGTACCAATTTCAGTTTTGCTATTATGCAGGATTGGCTTTGGCACAGCAGTCAGGGTTCCTCCACCTGTTTATTTTAGTGATTATAAGGTAAGATTTCATAACATCCCTATCCCTCAACCGCTACCACCTGTGCCTGCACATTCTCTGCGCTTATCTGCATTCTGCCCATGATATCACTCTGAAAAGTTCTTCCTACTGCCCTAAATTTGTCTTGCCTGCTCAAGTCTGGTTTGAGCATTGGCCAGCTCAGTGAGTTTGCAATGTCCGTAGGTATCTGTACAGCAGGACAACCTGGAGGCCTGGTGCCCACCCGTGGGGATGAGCTGGCTGCTGGCACACATGGGGCTGCTGCACTCAGTACCCCGGGGCACACACACTGGGCGGTGCTGCTGAGGCTGCCCCGCTGGCACCATGCTGGTGTTACGTGGAGGGTGGCCCTACCTGACCGCGCACTCCTCGTACTTTTGTACATCAATTTTGCAGCCAGAAAATGGACTTCTCTTTCCAGTACTTTTAAAATGGCAACTTAGTTTCCATTTTTATGTTTTAGTGGGTACTTTTTTTTTTTTCCTAACTGAAGAAGAGCCTTTCCTCAGCTCAGATGACTTTTATCAGAAAATTCTTAATATTAAACAATAATGCCATTCACTGAGTTAAAATCACCACCCTCTAGAGCCTATTAAAAATTCAGTAACCTTGGCAACAAAATAAAATGTGATACTAGTTTAGTTGCTTAAAATGAGGAACACACACCATTACGTGGGGGGACATATTGTTAACAGATTGGTTTGGGTTCTTTTTGTTTTCCTAATCATATGGTTCACTCTCAATTTCTTCCTCTTGCTTCCTTAAACATTCCAGTATCAGAAAACACCTTTTGTTTTTGACTTCACAGAATCTGTCGTACATCACAGAATGATATCTGCTCAGGGGAAAAAAAATTCTCTCTGCAACAGGACCAGAAAGTGGCCAGGAAATGGTGTCAGAGCCCATAGACATCCCGTACAACTGAAAATAAATGAAAAATAAAAGTACGCACTGAAGTAATTTTTCAAGGCAAACGAAGTAGTCACTCATGATTATTTTCATATCAAGCCTTTTAGAGATGGTATAAACCTGCTCTGTTCCAGCTGCTGCTTTCCAGAAGTCTAGCACTGCATTTAAAAAGACAAACAAGTACATGGAGATGTAGCTAGCATGTTATTTCACGTTTGGAAATAGAGACCAGAAGTGTTCCCTCCCAGGCTGAAGTCTGACCCAGCTTCAGAAGTCGAGCTGCACGTGAAGAGGTAAGTTGGTGAGTTTGGACTGTGGTTCTAAACAGGGGAATGCCTGGAACTGGTGGGAAAGGGACAACATCCCAGCAGGCCTCAGAAGATCTTGGCTCTGTAAAATCTAATTTCTTCTGGGCTAAGACCAGTTAGCATAGGCTCTGTGGCAGCTGAAGCGTGGCCCATGGGATGGACACTTGCCCAGGAGCCAGTGTCACCAACACCACTGGTGCCCCACGCCTCTGTCTGGGATGGGAGCTGTGCCTGCTGCACGTCCACCATTCCTGTATCAGGAGGCTTCTGCCAGTTTGCTCTTACTGGTTTCAGGCACCTTTTCAGCACTGACGAAACTATCTTGAAATAAAATCCTATCTGTGCAAGCGCAGAGTGATAGTCATGGACCTGGAAATGTGTGTGTGCTGCTGCCAATTATTAACGTTATGCTCTGTTTTGCAAATTATGAACCAGAAAGAGGAACGGAAATTTCTTTTTCAGGGGCAGATATCTCAGGACTCACATACATTGCAATTACAAATGAAAACTGCTCTTGTATTTGCCTGCCTGGGTTTTTGTGTGCGCATTTGCTTTTACAAATGATGCCAAAGCATTCTCCTCATTCGTTTAAGGGGTTTGAGGCAGTAAGTTCAGGCTATCTAACAACAAACTCTGAAAAGTGCTGTATGTTTTCTTTTTTAAAGTTTGTGGAATAATTTGTTTCCCCAAGCCACTGATAATATGGATTTGGAGCACAGCTTTTCCAGATTTATTTAATAAAAGGTTACCATTTTTCTTCCAGCAGAAAGAGGCAGAGAAAAGAGAGCTATTCTCCTCCTCACAATGGAAGGTAGGATTATAGAGCAAACGCAAGGGAGATAAGAAAGGTGAATCAATTTAAATGACCTTTATTCAAGCTCCATTGAAACAAATGAATAAGAGGATTTATCCCCCAGAAAATAAAGCCGAAATAAGAAAATAATGACTAAATAGCAAACTAAAGGAAAAATACTAATTATAAGCAAAGAGATTTGCCAAGGGTTTCTTAGTTTAAATTAAAAATCACTAAGACTATGTTAAAACATGTATAAATTAAAGCAGAGCAAACATCATAAAACCGCTTGGATAGTTAAGCTGGGAGTAGGATATAGTGCAGCACTTGCAGCTGAGAAATGGCTTTGCCTGTTTGCACCATTAACCTTCTAAAATTTAGTCCTCCTACCTTATGGACCAACTGTTTTAGAGATTAATTGGCTCTCTAATCCTGTAAAATCCTGTTTTTATATTTCTTGCACGGGACAGGACCCTAAATATTCCCTTGCAGAGCTAGGCAAGAACAAAATAAAGTGGGTTTTAATGCCTTCACGAACAACAGGAGCTTTTATGGTTTGGAAGGCCAGCTGCCCCCTGCCAGCGTGGCAGTCCTCAGCGTGGCATTCAGTATTCAGTGTCTGTTTGGGAAAAAGCAGAGGCATCCCTGGGACATGTTTCCAGTGTACAAATACCTGCTCCTGCAGCCAATATGCTGCTTTTTTTTTTTTTTTTTTAAGCTTAAAACTTATATCTTCACCTCTTTTTGGATATGGCAATATACCACCTAAAACCATTAATTACACAGTGATAAACTGCTGCCAGTGCACAGATCCTAGGCTAACAGATTTAAGCAAAGTGAAGGAATTTGGCAGCTTTCCTTTCCTAGCCATATTATGTCAATTACTTCTAAATCCATTGATCCAATGAGACAGTAATTAGTTAATTTAATGAGAAACAAAGGATTCCGGCCTGAAGAATTTACTGTACTAACAAGACAGGTTATTATTGGAAGCTATTTCCAATAAAAACACTTCCATCAGTCAACAAGAATATTGTCCCTTAATTAAAAAGCCAAAGCATCATTTATCATTATCGCCACAGGGTTAGGCTAATACTAAAAGGTACCCAATGCTTACAGTGTTAAATACAGTTACAAAATGCTTGCTTTGTTTAACAGTATTACTAAGAACCACATTTGCAAACATCTCTGTAGAGGGTACAATCGTGTATGGATGGTTTTGGTCCTTCTCATTACTTATTCCCCCAAACGAAAGGAATCTGCTGCTGCCTAACTGGGATATTTGCTGTAGGTGATAGGACGGACAGAGAAAACAAGACTTAGAATCAGAAAATTCAGATTTGCATCTCAGCAGAAAAAACCCAAGAAACACGGGTTTCAGCCAAGGGATTCGGCACAAGCTGGACATACAGAAAAATGCATATTGAACTGGCATGGTCCTGGACAACGCCTTTTCCATACCTCTGAGCACAAACGTAACAAACCAAGTCAGCCAGGAGTCAAACAATTGAAAAGTGAAGCCCAAGAGCCTCTCTTCGCTTACTTATGCTGTGCAGATATAAAAGCACCTGAGGTCCTCCCAGAGATTTTGGCTGTGCAAAGAGGCCTCTAGTAAGCAAATATATTCTGTGGACAAGCATTTCCTACAGTCCCAAGAAGTCAAAGCAGTATCCAAAGGTTATCTTCACACTGTTTGAATTATCGGCAATAGGTAATTGTGGCTTTTGTTTTTGTAGGTTGTGCTTGCATTGCGTTTTAACTGTGAGCAAAGATGCTGTGACAGGTTGTAATGTTGCTGCTCTCTAGAACCATCTCTAATTTTGGCCTCCACCACATTATTCATGGCTCCTTCTGCAGATGGCTATTTCTTATTCTTCAGCATCTGTTTTGCAAATAGCACTTCAAATGGTTTTAAGGAAATGTGAAATATTTTGTGGACATGAATTTCTTAAACTGTTTATTTTAAAACAACTTCAATTTACAGGCAGGTCCAGAATCACTGTATAATTATCCCCATCATACAAGAAGTGAGTTTACACAGAAACATAACAAGTTCCTCTGCTATATTTCTCTTTGCTGACACAGACATTTGAGTACAGAAATACTGTGATTAATGTGGGGAATCATTTGGCTTACTGAATTCTTAAACAGTTTCTCTACTAGAAAAAATTAAAAACATTTAACTAACAGAAGAGTCTTCTCTGAGGATGCTTTAAGAGGTTATTTAAATCTTATAAATATTTAAAGGATTGCATAGAAGCTAAAGGATTTTCAAGAAAAATAAAAAAATGTGTTTATGGGAAGCATTATCTTATCTTCCCCTCAACCAATTAAGTGATAGAGTAAATCCTATGTTCTGACTGTATTTTCAAATTACCTCAATTGAAATAGATTGCATCTCTGTTGAGATACAGTTGCGATTTTGTTGAAAATGATACGGACCTATCTCAGCTTAAACAGGTAAAGACACTGCTACAGGAGGGTCACATGGATTTAAAGAACCAATGCCAACATGCAGGCTCCTCGTCCTTCCCTTTCTTTGCTGCAAATAAAATGTCCCAGCCAGTATCTTGTTCCTGTGCTTATTTTAAATGGGTGTTTGCCTCAAGGTGTGTTCAGAATTTTATAGTCTAAAAGAGTAGGTGTGACCTTGCTGAGGGTGTTAAAAGAGAAAGAAGGGTTAAGATATGGCCTGATAGATATTTTCTCTAAACTAAATTGGATTAGTTTTGTAAATAAAACCACTTAGAATGCTAATTATTCTTCCCCTGCAACACTGATGACTGGGTGCATGCTTCAGGACATACTTAAATAAAAATGTGTACGTTCAAAGGTGAGCACTCACAAAGCTTGTTGGGTAGCATTTGGTTCACCAGGTCCGGGACACACTCCATGCGTCTTGACAGCTTGTGAGGAAAGCTCATGGATTGCTACAACACCTAACATTTCATAGAAATAAAATAAACCCAAACACCTTTGTGCTTTATCCTTTTCAGGCAAAAACACTCCTAACTTCTTGCTCTGTGTGTCAAATTCCACATCCTCCATTTGGTAACGAAGCTTGATAACCAAGACAAAATCATTATTTGCAATATTTTGAGGAGAAAATAGTATTCTGATTCCATTTACTTCTACACAAAGCTGATGGACCAGGGAGAAAAGACTTTTCCTACTATAACCCTTGAACGTGTAGAAAGCTTAAGGTGATGCGAGTGGTGGTTTTGTGTGTATTTTTAATGGTCTGCTTTATTCTCACTGAGCAACTTGGCAAATGTTAAGATGAAACCTCAGCTGAAGGAGATTCTGCAAGAACTGTCCCCCTAGCAACGCCGTTACTATGCACAAGGAGTATATAAAATCTTATTCCCCTAAAAGATTGTGTTTGAAAAGGAAATAAAATTTTATTTTATTTTTAAATAAAGATAAGGTGCTTGCAAATGTTTCACATACCTCTAAGTGTATTGTGAGCACAATTTGAATAGAAGCAGAATAATATAAACTCAGAATAAAGACTGCAATCCTGAAGCAGATAACTAGTGGAACAAGAGATACAGATCTTTTCTGTGAAAAGTGTGTTTCCACCACTATGCATTGGGAGAAACAGAGCATTTGATTTTGATTCCAGTGAAATAGAAGTGAGGAGGACAATAGCATCCACAAAGGATAGCTGCTCTAACAATAGGAGAGCGAAAGCAAACGGCGAAGGCTAGTTATCTCCTAGAAGAGGCCTAGACTGTGCAGAGAGAGACGTTTCACAAAAGAAAGTCCTGCAAGGAAGCAAGCTGAATAGGAGAGGAAAATGAATCTTTTCAGTGTCCAGATGAAGGATGCACTCAGAATAATGTGCCTCTAGAAATACATCCTCTTTCTACTCTCTCAGAAGCTCACTTAGGAACCACAGCTTACAGATTATTAATGATTTCTGGGGGTTAGTGAATGTGCGTTGTGCTGGTGCAGTATATGACTGACTGGCAGGAAGATTCCAACGTTTTTAAAAACTCTGTTATACCCCTCAATCTGTTGTTAAGAGGAAGCATATCGCTAGGAATCTCTAAGCACATTTTTTGAATACACTGCTTCTAGCGATTGCATATTTTATCACCTGAAGCGTTTGTGCATTGCTGTATGCGGCAGTGCATACCTCTCACCTTGCTGATAAAAACTGTTTGAATATGATCTGTAGGGTAATCCTTATCTATATGATAGCCAGAAACAAGGGGCTTCTTTCTGCTCCAATAGTCCAAACGCACACAAAAGAGGGACTGAAGAGGTGAGATCCCAGCTGTGGGTCACCTGCAGGACAAAAGCTCACGCTACTGCCAAGTGACAGAAGGAAGATGTATGAGTGTTAGGAGAAATGTTTTGCTTTCCCAGCTGCACAGACCTAACATAGGTACAACCCAAAGGACTTTGCTTGATTTTGTAATCCCACAAAGAGACTCTCCAAAACCGCATTGTTTGCACTTGTGATATAGATTATTGTATGTCTTGCATGGCAGCTGTTCACAAGAAAATTACATTGTTTATATATTTTTGCTGCTGTTAACAAATTGCCTTAAATGTCAAGTTGCTTGATATAGAAATAAGGGAGTTTATATTTTAAAGCTCTGCAATTGTTGGTAAATTGCATACAGCATAGAATTATAGGCATTTAAACAACTTTTGGAAGGAAATTACCTTCCCAAGGGATTCATCTGACATCGTAACCTATGAAAGTGAAGACTTAGCAATTTATGAATGTCAGAAGAAGAAAAAGACCCCAACTTCTGAGCAAGAATAGTCACATGCCACTAACAGTTTAACTAAGTTTGCTGCACTGCTATCAATTTCTTATTGCTTTCCTTAAATTAATTTCATGGCTGTTCATGTATCACTAATTGTGCAGCAAGCCTTGGAAGGGCTCAAGAGCACAGGGGAGGTCAGTTCATGGACTGGGACCTAGCAGTTTGCAGCACAGTGATTAAAAGTGAATGACATCTATCACTCTGCATGTAAGAGCCAACTGTAACCATCATACTTGTCCTCACTGCTGTTTCCTGCAACACTGAACAGCACTTGCTATCAGCTAGAGCATTCCAGCAAACTTGTTTTCCTTGTGGGGTCCTCGCTGCTTACGTAACAGGCACGAGAAGACACAGACTCTTGGTCTATCTGCAATCCCCATCCAGAAACCTAAACATGAGTGCCTTGAAATGAACTGCCCATCATAATCTACTGCTGCTTTTTTTGGGAAAGTACCACCGGGACTCCAACTTAGATGGAAGATTTTGGGGAAGGGAGCCAGCTTTTCAGGATCAGTAGGAAAACGTCCCTCTGACACCTGCAATTTGGCCCTGTTGATGTGGCCAAATTCCATATGAGTAGTGCTCCACCAGCACTGTGATTCACAAACTAATTGATCCTCAGCCTCCCAGCAGACCTCATCGTTGCTCAAAGGCAAAAAGCCCAGAAAAACTTGACTGTCACTTTGCTTTCTGGCACCACAGTGCTGCATTTCAGCAGATGGGAAGTATGGTCTGTTCCATAAATGGAGAAAATGAAGATTGTGTCAGTACTTAGTCCTCCTGACACAGACCCCTGCTTTTTCCAGAGTAACAATGGTGAATCATAAGTATTTGCTCTGGTCTTCATAATGGCTACGAGTCCAAAATTTCAGAATTTTCTTGCTAATACTTTATGCCGCATGCATGCTATTTAAATAGAGTGGTAAACAAACCAATTTATATGAACTTTGCTAGCAATCCTCATATTAAACCATAGCCTATCACCGTATAACTGTTATTTACGCTTTCTGAGTCAATAGCATCTTTCTGTACTTGTAGGTAGTGTGGAGGGAGCTTCACTATTAATTATGATGATAATGTAGGATGATTTGCATTTGCTTCATACATATTTCACATGGATAATAAGGGGAACAGGATGAATATCCAAAGAAAATGCATAATGGGTTATAATACCTAGACAGATACTGGAAAGAATGGAAATCAATTGTTGAGAAGTATTCTGGGGGAAATCTGAAATGAAGTCTTAACAAAACTGACTGTGGAAACAGGAATTAAAACAGCCCCAGGAGGAGGGTGATTTCCACGCATTTTTCTCCCAAGTAACTTGGGATTTAAATGATGAACATCCTATGGCATTAAATATGAGATTAAATAGGTAGAAGAGAAAGGAAAAAGGAGGAAAAATATACAAAATGAGGAAAAGGCAGAAGAGATACATGCATTAAAAACAGTAAATTGGCACTCAAGTAACAGTGACAGGAATATGATATATTAATCAAAGGGTTTTTCTCCGAACAACAGAATCATTTCAAGCATGTTTCACTATGTCTTCTTATTTGCATTAAAGTGTATTTGATCATTACACACCATGAAAACTGACAGCAACATTTTTTCTGCAGCTAGAGGGGCAGTCACTGCTTAGAAGAAAGACTGTGTTACAGCAACGCAAAGCCCCCAAACAGCTGATGTCAACTTTGCTGGTCCCAACCAAGTCTCTGAACTGCATGCACCTTTTTTACAAAGTAAATATTGTATTTACTATGGGCCAGGACAGTTGTGATTACTAACCAGTTCATAACTTGAAAGACCTTAAAAGGTAGAAGGGTAATATCAGGAAGGAAGGAGAAGACTCATGCCTGGAAGACTTAACAACAGGAAACTCACTGTTTTCAAGTGTTAGGGTAAGAAAGGCTGCTGTTTTCAAGCTTCTGTTCTCTGAGCTTTTTATGTGGAATACCATCTCATACATCAGCTAGCATTTCATTATCTTTCGTCGTAATGCTTAAGTCATATATCATATTTTCTAATAAATCTTATATTTGCAAGCCTAGCTAAGTATCAATAACATTACCTTTCAAAATACTGCTCTCAGCATTGGATACACAGTGCTATATCTTCCACAAGTTTTTTTGTGGTTTATCAAAATGAAACATGACACTGACTGTAAATGATACTCCCATTTAGTGCTTCATGATACATCTGCTTCCCAACATCCACAAATTCTGATAGTTTGCTAAACATATTTTGTTCAGCAACAACCTGTATGCCAAAGTGAAGGTCTGTGAGCTGCAGCCTATCAAGTACTGGATGTGGTGTAATCACAAGTTGGGTCTATAACGAAGCTGAAATGCCTTTGTTATTAAAAGAGGAAGGAGTTTACAAATGCTGTAGTTAGCACTGCGCTGACTTCTGGAGAATGGTTTTAAAATTAGAAGTGCCATCAAGTATTGTTATTACTCTCCATTCAAAGGGTAAAAATGGTTCTCTATCAATGGTAAATCAACCCAGAAGCCGCCATTATTGGGGTGGACAAAGTAAGAGAGAAGTAATAGTGTAGTATTTTTTCTTTATCTTCCAGTGTACTTTATAAGCACTGTGAATGCATTCAGTATTTCAGAGGATTCAAGTAGGAAACAGGGTAGTAAGGAATTTCTTGTCATTTCCTCAAATCTGTGCCCTCTTTAGAAGTCTTCATGATGGGGAGCACCCTCTACTGTTGATTGTGCGTCTCGACAGGGTTTTAGTCAGTTTCCAAATGTTTTCTTATAGCAGAATGCTCTAATTACAGTATCCTTACAAGATGGTAATCTTTTTTTTTTTTTAAATGTGTGAAAAACAAAGCGTTAAACAATTTCTGCATTTCTGCGTAAATTACATCTACGTATTTTGTCTTTTTCCCTGTTTAATTCTGTGCTTTTCCAAATAAACTTTCTGAAGAGACAGAATCAATGGGAATTCCTCAGTGTAAATTGTCTCTCAGCTCCACCAAAGCAATAATCTTAAAGGATCTAAGTGTACATGCTTCTGTTGTCACGTGCATTTAGTAAAAAAAAAAAAAAA
>WBMW01000797.1:655378-676878 GCA_013396635.1 Penelope pileata
AAAAAAAAAAAAAAAAAACACCAAAAAAAACACAGCTTGTGCTTGGTGTCCTGACTATGTGCAAGTCACATTGGTTATCTTGTAATATCTTAGATGATATTACATATATCTGAACTGCTTTCAATATCATTCTTGGACGTTTTGAATCTGTGAACTATTGCACTAAGTTTACTCTCTGAAGAAGTAAGATCTAGAAGTGTAAAAGCAAGAAAAAAATCTTTATTTTTCCTGATTTCAGTTACTTCCTAAGTCAATTAATTTTTTTTTGTTTTGTTTTTTAGAAAAAATAGTACCTAATTTCCAATTTAAAATATGCTTCTCACACACCATATGTATAACAAAGCTTTACATAGCAATAAGTAGAGTGGTTTCTTTAAATCAACAACACCAGACTTAGATATATTTTACATAAATTGTTAGCAAAGCTAAACGATGTCTTCAAAAAGAATCTCAATTCTTTTGAATTTTGTACCCTGACCTAAAATGGAATAAGTCTCATGGCTGTAATTGCATTGAAGCTAGAAATTAGAAAGTGAAGCTGCATCTGTTCCAGCTTCTGCACAAAGTCACTGACTCTGCTCCACCTAAGTTTTAAAAGATCAGCAATTAGAAGCCTCTTTCTAAGGTTTATTTCATAACTGTCTGTCCTCATCCTCCAGTTGTCCCTGGAGACTGCATGTCCATATCTTTGGGACAGAACGGAAGGAAAGGTGCCCCTTCCCATCAATGATACACACTTCTTCCCTGACAGAAAACAGCAAACCACAGCTAACTTAACGTTAACTTACCTGCAATTTTAGCATCATACCTCCCCTCAGCCAGGTCAGGCTTGATTTTGCCAACCATACAGCTGCTCTACATGGTAGCAAATTATTCATACCATTATTTGCTTGCCTCTGTTAAGAATATCCCCAAAGTGACTGTACATCACATACAAGATGATTACAACCATTTATGCTTCCAGAATGGAAGTGACCAATGCTTCAACCACATCAGAGGCCCTAGATGTCCTGGCTACTCCAACAATTATGATAATTTATTTGCAAAGAGTGAAAATCCAAAACTCTAGAAAAGAAGATGCAAGAAGGGAAATGAATGTGTGCAAAGGGAAAAAAAATCATTTTTTAATCTCGAGAGAAGTTCTTCCAAGCTTTTGGCCAAGTTAGTGTGCAGGAGGGCAGAATTGCCTCCTCTCTCCGTTCTTCTCATGCTGAAGCTAAAATTTGGGAGCAGATGGCTCAACAGCAATCACTCAGAAACTTCATGCACACTTCTCTGACAACACATCGAACTGTTAGAGGCTGACCGTGATCCTGAGTGTCCCAGGGACTTAGCCTTGTCAAAATAAAGACGACCTCTAAATGAAACTCCAAATATTAAGACATCTGACGTGCTAGTGGGGAAAGGCAGAAAATTGACTTAATGTGAGCCTTTCACCTGAGTTTCAAAACCTTGCCATACTCGCATCAGGTTAAAGGAAGAATAAGAGACAAATCGTTATTTCTGATCTTGCCTGTCACTCAGTATATTTCATCATAATAAAGTTGATAGGCTCAAGGGATACTTTCCAGGTACCATTTTTTGGCATCCTCCCCAACAGAGAAAGTAACTGAAAAGACAGTTCAATATTTAACATAACTTTCAAAAAGATATGACGTGCTTTTTTAAGTGAAAACTCTATAGCGTCTCAGGTGATGGTGTAGGCCTGATTTTCTTAAGTCCCCAGTCCTGTCAACTTGTTTTTTTTTTTGCCACGTTGATCCACTTTGTTTCAGCACTTGCAAGAAGACTGTGGATAAGGTGTTTGCAGTGAGTGCAATCATTTCCATCCACCCCATTCTAGACTTGGGGCTGAAAGCTGGTTCCTGCCTCAGTGCTATGGCTCAGTCACTGGTAGCCTGCAGACATGTTGTAGCTAATGTGGCCCTCCTCCTTTGGCCCCAGGCAAAGAGGGGGAAAAGAAGATGAACAAGGGGGTCCCCTTCAATCTTGGGCTACAGCAGTACCTGGCAGACCCCATGGAAGTCTGCCCCTGTGCACTAATTTGAAACTATGACAGAGGAATCACTAGAAACAAACAAAAGACAATGAGGTTGTCACCTAGATGACCATTAACACAATATGACTGCAATATGAGTGCATTCAGAGCCTTAGACATGTTCAATGTGTGCATCACATTCTTCAGTCCACTTCAGCTGTGTTCTGAAATTGCATGCAAGCCACTCTAACTATTAAGGGAAATTCAATTCACACTATTTAAAACTCAGGAGCAGAAGTTGCACTGAAAACAGTTCATCTGTGTGAAGCACTTGAAAGGAAAAAGTGATGGCCACTTTGCCTTCTCTCATCTGTGTCCCTGGCACAGATTCCATTGAGATGAATAGAAAGGCTCCCATTGTTGACAGCAGGCTGGGAATCAAGCTCTTGATATCAGTGGAATAAAACAAAGAGTCTAGGAGACTTTTTTTAAAAAAAGAATTTTTGAATGTTTAGCTTCTACGTGTTCCTTACATAAGCTAACTACTGACTTTTGTTAACATTTGTCTCACTGGACACGCATGCAATTCCTTCCTGAGATGCAGTGGAGAGCTGTGCACCTCCCCAGCTTTCCTCATCCCCCATCTGCCTTAGTGCTAGCTCTAACAGCTGTGTATCTGCCAGGTGTATCTTTTCTCCACAGAAGGACTATTCTGCCTTCTCTGTGCTCAATTTCTCTAGGGACACAGAGCAATTTTCTCACGCTGCTCTGCTCCCACATGCATTATCTTCAAGACCTGCCCCAGAGTGCTGCAAGATATGCCTGATGATATAGGGAACACACACTTGGAGGATTAGCAAGGGTTTCACGCCATGGGGAGCTGTAGCTACTGTAATTTTCCCTCAAGACAGGAGATCCAGTCCATCCTGCTGCTTGATCCTTAAAATAGCCTCTTTACTTGTCGGTTTGCAAACTAGTTCAATTTTCTAAAGATTAAATTATCTCTACGTTTAATGATGGAAGCAATCAGTTTTTATACAAGAAGTTTCTTTAACATTTCCCTCAGCTGCAAACAAATCTAAGCCTCGAGAAGCTGTATTTTAGCAAGAACACTTGGGAGTTTGAAATGTTCATGCTCTTGCTGGTGTTACAGGTCACTGCACTTCTTAGCATTTACCGAAGCTGAAGCGCTAAATAGTTTGTTATTTCTCTTCAGAAACGTCTGCACTTGCACCCAGTAGTAACCTTAGTGTAGCAAAGAAAGATTAAACATTCATGCAATTTAGCTTAGTTCCAGTTTATTTTCAATTAAGCGGAGAAAATCCTCTCAGACATAATAGGCTATTTGACATGTGGTTTTAGTTTATTTGTCTGACAAAACTAAGTATTTAGGCTTATGAGTTAAAATCACTAATACCATTCAATATAAAGTATGTTAAATGAAAGAATGGCAAGAAAGAATGATAGATAATTAAAACAGTGATTTCAATAGTACTTTCCATTTGCAGGCTGTTTTAATCTTACTAAGTGCACCAGAACGATCAATACATAAAAATCTTCTGGGGAAGAAATCACAGTATTATTATGATGTTTATTTCCTCATCTTAAGTCTGTCTGTATGTTTAGTTACTGCACTTAGAACATCAAACCTGCTCACGCCCAATTTGTCAAATTCATCTTTTCTCCTCTGGTACCATTCTTGGCCCTTACCCATGTTGAGCAGGGAAGGTTTATCCAGCTACCCATCTTCCATACTTTCTTTAAGAACAAGATGTCTCCTGAAGACATCTCCCTAACCCTACAGGCCAAGAGGAATATGGGTCCAGAAAATTAAGAAAATTGACTAGCCAGCACTTCCCATGGAGGCTACATACATTCGATCGCACAGAAAAGAAAAAATAACCTCTGTACTTGTTAATGTTTGTTGTTAGGAAAGTCAAGCTGTCCTATTTGTGCGGCAAATGAGATCCAACAGTTTCAATAGGCAGAAGGTTAGATAGTATAAAGGTGAAGAAAACATGGGCACTTCAGAATTCTTGGGTCAAACACCACTTAAATAGACATATTTGGAAACAAATGCACTTCCATTTTGCTGGTTCTGATTTTTCAGTTAGAGAATTCTTCTTCCCAAATGACTTCTGTCCAAGCTCATTAAAACCTCAGGCTAGAACCTCCCAGTCCCCACACTGCTAATGGTTATGCTTCTGTGTGTTCCTTGTATTTCTCCCTGTCTGAAAAGTTATATAAGCACATCAAATATTTCTTTTGATGTATAAACCCAGAAAGAACTCCGGGATGCAATGATGAGGGAGTTACAGGTGTGTACAGCAGCAGTGCAACAGACACTTCATATCTGTGAGAAATGCAGAAGAGACACCACTCTCATTTAAATCAATTCAACAATTAACAGTGAATAGTTGTTCAAAACAAGTAAACATCCTACTGAACTCTCCTCCAGTTCTCATTAATCAAGCATTTCCTCTTGCCCTCTCCTTGTGACAGAACGAATAAAAGTGTATCCAACTCCTCAGAGATACAAACGCTCCAGCAGAACCTGAATTCAGGAAACCAACTCAAGTGAAAAGGAGAGTTTTAGAATTCAAAAACATTTTAAAATAATGCTCCTTTTAAGGTCCAAAGACACCACAATTATAGTGATCTTTATGGAAGACTGAGAACAGCAGCTCCTACCCAAGCACACACATGGAAAACCTCTCTCACAGGACTGGAGTTCTGACAAGAAATAAGGAATGTAGGATGTATTAGAAGTGTAGGATGGTCACTATTCTGGGGTGAAAGAGATCCATTTAGTCCTTCTCTTTGTTCTAGGTTGTTCTGGGTATATAAACATCAGTTTGAATCACAGACTTCATGATTAGAACCCGAATCAAACTTTTTTCTACGTTTCTGATTTTTACCTATGTTGCTTTTCATTTTTATTGTTTTGTCCTGAATAGTTTGCTTATCTCCTATGATCCTCTAACCTACTTCTGCTTTCTTCATGACTGGTCTCTTAGCACTTCACACTTACATCTTCCTAAAAATAAAGTCTTAATTTTCCTGTGGTTTGCTCTGCCGCCCACCACTGTGGTTTATAAAGACCTATCACCACATTCATGTGCCAGTCTTGTTCAGTGAACGAGCATCATTCAGCAGTGCTGTATGACTTACGGAAGCCTTGGATTCAGTAAAATACTAGAAGTCAAAATTTGACAGATTGGAAGTATGCATTATCTGCCTGAAACCCTCTTTATGTCTGTATTTTTCCTATCTACTGTACGTTCAAATACACATTCTATAATTTTTTTTTTGTTGTAACAGCAGAAGTTGAGTTCTGTAAGTTACTATCTCCTCTTGTGCACGTATGCTCCATTTTAAAAGCATGTGCAAATAAGAGGAATCTCTCAGTGCTTGACACATTTTCTTCCTCCTAGTTTCTCAGAGCCTGCCTCCTCCAGCAAAAACAACAGCAAAAAAAAACCCAGCGATATTCTTAAGACAGCCGAAGATTTTTATTAGTGACTTCAAAAGCATCAACTATTAATTCTAAGCTTGAGAAATTAGAAAACCCATTTCTCAAAAAAATGATTCCATTTCATAACTATTTTGCACAGTGACACTAGTGCATCTAACTGGAGTTTACTTTTTTTTTTTTTTTTTTTGCCTTTCAATGCTCATACTTGGAACCACAGTTTATGCCAGTACCAGGTCAGTCCCAAGAACACAGACACAGAAAAGTTGTTAATCCTCTTAATGCTGAGGCAATATTTTCCCTTTCTTACTGACTGCATAATGAGATTTGTAGAAATTTTTCCTTGCAAAATAAACAACTGCATTTAAGAACATTCATCACTCTTTAGACACACGGATCATAGAAACTTCAGTTGAAATTAGTGTCACTGTTCTTTTCTCTTTACTTTTAGTATAAATTAAGGTTAAATATACTAGGTTATTTTACACAGTGATCAGACATAACTGGAATCCAGATGGATGCAATTTGCCTTTCCTAAAGACAAAAGCAGAAAATCCCATGACATTTCCCACTGCAAAACCCCAGTCTTTTCTTTTGAAGAGAAACAAAACTACTTCTCAGAAAAGAAGATGGACATCTCAGTGGAACTATTTGAACCTGCGAAACAGCAAGTTATATGATTGAATGGTTGTGGCTCCAAATCAAAACTTAAGCAGTAAGGACTTCCGGGAAAAGCAGGTCACACAATCCAGATCCCAATTACTGGGGCCAGGAAAGATTCTACACTTTACTTTTAGAAGAAAAATCTTGAATCTGATACCAAAATCTTAATTTCTGATCGTTTCTATTGCAAAAGGATTTTCTGTGATTTCTGATTGTTTTTTTTCCCACTTTAAATTTCCTACTGAGTTTGCAGCCTTTGACCTTCATTAGATGGTATATGCACATGGATCACTTTGGTGAAATTTAACAATATTCCATTTCATTACAAGGTTTATAATAAGAGACTTGGTATCTTTTACACAGTAAAGAACGTTCAAGATGGAAAATGCCTTTCTGAACCAAACAGTGCTCTTTTGTATATGGAGAATTTGAGTTTGATTTTACTCTCATGCTCAAAGAAAAGCAAAGTCTTTGAAGTCACTCCATCAAAGTCAACAGCTACGCAGTAATAAAGAAAAAAATGAGCTGTTTATGTCTTCTTTTTTGTTTGTTTCTTGCCTTAATCTGGAAAAATAATAAAAATCATCTGATTTATGACTGTTCTTTGTGTATATAAGGCATAACAAATACATTGAAAACTGCAGACCAAATACAGTTCTGATGAAAAATTCAAGATTCTTTCCTTTTATTTTCAGGCAGTGAGTTTCAGCTTCACCTTTTGATTTTCCTTTTTTAAAAATTCACATTTTACAGTATGGTCTCCTTTATTTGTTTTAATATTTCTCATGTCATAGAAAGAAATGACAGAGGTTCTGCTGTACCTTTGACATTGAGAATCAAAAATATTGATTCAAAATAAGTGAATCTCACTAGATCCTTTGTTTTTTCCCTGTGACATAACTGAATTACAGCTTTGATGCAGCGGCTGTAAAGAAATACTAGAATAAGGGGAAAAGCTTGTGTATAAAAACTCAGAAGATGCCTGAATGAACTAAAATTAACTATTTTATTAATTTCTTTGTAGAAAGGAATGGCAAGAGATTTCAAGTGTATAAATACAATGCTAAAAGTGGAATATTGGTGTTTTACTCTAGGATGTTCATTCAAAAAATGTATTTAAAGCCTGAAGGATTTTTTTTTAATTATGCCAAATGAAATTGCAATTATATTAAGGAGAACAAAAGGATTAACAAGACACATTTTGGCAGGAGCTGAATGTAGCAGTGCCACAAAGATCATATAAGCAATTGTTAAATTGAGAAAGGCTCCTTGGGTGTGCAGTACCAGCACTGTCCAGCCCAGATGCAGACAGGTGAGCTTCCTCTGGGGATCTCACTCCCTGAGACCACTGCTTGCTGATTTTATACCCTGGAGATGCAGAACTGAAAGCTGAAAAGTTACCTGCTCCCAGTCTTGCATTCAGCTACGCCTCCCAGAAAGGAAGGAGGGACCTTTCCCAGAGGTCCTCTACTACAACACGGAAAGGCACATCATATTTTGTACATCAGCTATTGCTCCTCCTCCTCGGTGTACTCAGAGCCCAGAGGAGTACTGGGGCTTGTTTGTGTTTTACAGCATTTCAGTCTTTTTTTTTTTTTTTTAAAGATTTTTTCCCTCCCTGTGATGTTCATATGTCTGTACTTTAAAACCAGATTTCATGACCAAATGCAAGATTGACGAAGATAGGAAAGGACAAAGGGAGTTTTGAGAAAAGTAGGGAAGGTCTTCTTGGTGATTTTCAAAATGTAGCCTAACAGCTCATTGTTTTAAAAGAGGAATTTTCCACTGGTAAGGTGACCTAAATTTAAGGGGAAAAAAAAAACCAAACAACTCAAAACAAGATTAGATTCTGCTGGCACTCCTGCCTCATCCTTTTCTAGGTCTGTAAGATTCAGCACCAACTTTTCTCCTTCAGGTTTGGTTTGACTACTGGGCTATATTTCCTTTCTTTGCTCTCTTATTAATGTCTTTACAGTTAAACAAACAGAAGCACATGAAATACTCTTCACTGATGTCCAATTTCTCTGTGGAGGATTACCCCAAAACTTAGCTCTTTGATTTCTTTCTACAGACGAAAAATTGCTTATATGGAAAAGGAAACAAATTTCCTTCTCCAAGCTACTGCAAAGACAACCTTCTGCCCTAAGAAGGTTGGTTGAAATTTTTGACCTCTATCACTAGTTGCAAATTACACCCAGGAAGCTGCTTTCAAGGCTTTGTGAACAAAGATTTTTATTTCTACTAAAGAAATATCTTTCCCTTCCAGAAAAGCAATGTTTCAGGTCTTCTGTGAACTTGAACACACTCTAAGTGGCTTCCCACAGACCCTCCTATGTTTTGACTCTAAGACCAGATTTCCTTCCATGTTAAAATACACCAGTGAAGATGCTTACAGAGAACTACTGGCCAATAGGGTGGCTGCTGTAGAGCCTCCTCAGGGCAGTCCTCGAGCCAAGAACTTTGCTTTGCCCACTTGCAGAAGGACAGAGCTGGCACGAGCCAAATCTCAAGGCTTGGTTTGTCCCCAGGACCCATAGCTGGCCTCAGAGCACACTGGACAGCACTAGGTCCACCTGTTCAGCTAGCATGGCAGAAGGGAGATAAAGACTTTCCTATTGCAACCACAGAATAATCCAGATAAATCAAATACATCCTAAGAAAAAGCACAAAGTATACGTTACCGTTGTGGGAAGAAGAGCAGCTATTGAAATGGCAGTAGGTGATGTAATGGCCTAAAATCATGAGCGAACAGACAGTGGGGTGCCAGTGGACACATTTACATTGGACATTGCTTCATTTGTGAAGAATCTGTCATTCTGAAGGGATCAGCAGCACTTGTAGTGCTTGCCTTGCTGACCTAAATCAAATTGACTAGAGAAGTGAATTTGTTTTAGTTTGGGTAGGGAAAAGGGACACATTTTTTATACTACAAATCTCTTTGGGGATCTGAATTATCTGCCTTTCCTTGCAGTCATGAGAAAGATGTGTTCATCTTCTATATCTGTGCATGGTTAGTGGCTCCTGGGGGAAGGAAAAAGATGTTATCCTTGTTGCCTGGCTAGTATTTTAGGAGTCCCTGGGGGTATTCCACTTTTGTGTGGTTTGCTCAGGAGAGCAACCACCATGTGCAAGCACAAGCAGATCAGTCAAAGACACTGCTTGGAAGGAGGTGAACATTGTAAATGATCCTGTCATCATCGCACATAGGTCCTAGAGCAGATTTTACCAGGAAGATGTAAACTTTACAGATTTTAGAAGGAAAAAGTGCCACAGAGCAGTCATGGTGAATACAAAGATGACACTAATTCTAAAATGGGAGTAATAACAGCAGGAGAAGTGCAAGTTTCAGTATTTCTTCTGAAGAAATATTTAAAGGAAAAAGGGGATGCAGAAATGCCTAAGAAGTCTTTCAGTTATGTTAAGAAGAAAGATTACAGCTAAGTCAGCATGGAAGATGTAAAATTTATTTTGCAAAGTGTGTTAGAAATTTGCTTTCAAGAACAGATTTTTTCTCTTATATAAAAAACTCCTTCCTTTTCAAGACTTTCTATAAATAATTGAGAGCAAGTTTTGTTTAAGAACATTTCAGTGTGATATTTGTAAGAATTTGATGTTTAGGAATAATCGAAAAATAAAAATGGAACAATCTCTAAATCCCAAATAGACCTAATAATTTCAAAATGTGGCTTCCTACTCACTTCTCTGCTCCATCCTCCAGTTTTAACATCAGTGATATAAGTGGAAAGGTTACTGAGTCTTCAGTGAAATTACACCCCCTGGTCAAAGCTAAGGTTTTCCAGGCTTTCCAGCTGTTCATCTGTCCACAGCTGTAACCAGACATAGACTGCTCACTTTCTATCTCCTTTAACTAAAATACAATCGATACCTCATCATCCTTCCTTCTGAACAGTAGCCCACAGGTTACTTAGCTTTAAAATACTGCTATTGAGACAGTCACTGTCAAAGGGAATGACAGGATTGTCCTGCACTAATGTGATTCTGTTCCTAACGAGATGGCCTATAGAAACAGGTTGCCTCCATCTCCCATGCTATATTCTAACTGCATTCAAGCCTTTATCAATTCCTTTTTGTTCTCTGCAATTTATTTTGTTGTTGGAACTGAAAAAGCTAAATACTCCCTTAATAATCTCTTATTCAACACCTCCAAGGGTTACTCAGGCACTCATGTTCAAGAACATCTCCATGTGATCTACTCAGCATCTAGCTACAGCCAGATGTCAATCATCCATTAATTAAACCATTTCACATTTGATGTTCACTACTAGAGGTGGCTTCCTTTATTTCGTTTTTAGAAAATATCTGGCATTTCCCTCCACTGAAGGCTAAATCTTAACAGTCTTGTGAAGGGAATTGGTAGATGCAGATCATTGTGCATTGTTGAAAACAAGAGAAGGCCATCCCTTCTGAATGGATGTTACATTTAACTCTATTCTAGGGTTAGGGAACAAGAAAGAATTTCACATATGTGCTCCTACTCAATCTGATTTGAACTGTTTTCACTACAGACCAACTTTCTTGTGCTCCTTCACAAAGAAAAAGAGCTGCTGATGTTCAGTGCTATTACACTTCCTGGTGAATCGCATGTTTCTCCAAAACAGGTTGCTCTGGTAATGACCTCCGTGGTTCGGATCTTTCTGTCCCTAACAAAATACACTTGTAAGCTATACAGCTCTGAAGCACAGACTCATGCTCAGATCTCAAAGTTTGCAAGATGGCGTTATCATACTTTGCAAAGCTGTTGGCAACTGCCAAATACTTCTCATCTATATTGAAATCTGAGAAAAACATAATTAGCACCTCATATTAAAAAGAAAGCAGCAAGCCAGGAAGTTGATAAACACAACTTCCTCCAATTAAATTTCCCTGAAAACCTAGAGGAGGATATAAATTCTGAACCGGCTGGTGTTAGCAGCTGTGCAGCACAGTCACAATTAAACTCCAGACTCTAACATTATCACTTACTCTTAGAATGCAGCTTTTCAGAAGGTCTTCAAATTATGACAGCAAGCGCTGTTTCGGGCGAGAAGCCTTTGCTAAAATAAACTAAACATCACCCAGAACAGAAGCATGCAAGTTGCTCATAAACATAATTCTAGAGTCAGTTGTTCACGTATACTCCTCAATTCAAAATGAGATGTAATTTTCTTTTTGTAGCTATGTGTAAAACAGTTTCTAGAAATAAAATTCCTTTAATAGAGATAAAGCTTATAAAAAAAAATGAGAAAAAGTGAACTCATATGTCATTCAGTGTGGCCTCCTCAACTTTTGGAGCCTGCGGCAAGCTTTGAAGGCCAGTGGAGCATGAATCCCTATTCCTGGTGCTGTCTCAGACCTCCTGAGTTAGGGTGGAGAGACAAGAAGCAGATTGCTTACCCCTGTTCTAAACCAGGGAAATTTCAACCACCCAGGGGCCTTCATCCTGACACATGCTACTCAGAGCTGTTTCTGAAGTGTTACAACTTACACACACTGCTCCATATTTTGTTTGGGGCTTATTGTGAGAAATGCAGTCTAATCTTCTACCATCTGGTCTGCTTTCATCTCTCATCCTTCACCATCCCATTCCTCCCTGCTTGCTTTTTTTTCCTCCACAAATCTCTTTCTCTCAATACAATTTAATATGTCGTTCTAATTGTATTTAACCTTTGGTGTTCATATCTTCTATATTAGTCCTTCTCTCATTGTGTCACTTTCTGTTCCATTGTAGCAGCTTTACAGTAATTTTTATGTATTCTACTCCACAAATACTCTTAATAAATATTAAGGACACACACATACACTGAAATCTGAGAGAAGCCAAAGTAATTGCTTTCTAGAAGCACACCAGAGGGCTGTCCATTTTCCTTGGATTAGTACTTAGTTCTGCCCCCATTTATATCACAGTAAAATTATAGCGGGTGCAACTGCTTTCAGGCATGGCAACTGCCCTGGCAGCGGCATTTCCACAGAAACTGACAGGTGAAATAAATAAGAGAAATATCAAGAACAGAAACTTCCCTTACTACTAAATACAACAATTTTTGTGGGTATCTGGGTATACCTGATAGCACGGTGCAGCTCAGCAGTGATTGCAAAGAATTGTCTGTTGGCAGTCTGTGCAAAGGTTGAAGAAGGATTTTTCATTTCATGCATCATTTGCAGCTACCTTCAATAATTCAGCAAAGTCAATACACACCCTTGATACAAAGTTAAGGAAAAACCCTGAAGCAAACAGACAAAAGCAAGTAATCCAGAGAGTGACAAAGCACAGTTAAATCTTTTTCCACTTTTTCCCACCTTCTGCTACATACTACTTGAGAGTTCTCATCACGTGTTTTTGTATGAAGATCACTAGTTGTGGAAACCCACTGAAATGAACACGCGTGGAACTCACACATCACATGACTTCAAGGGATTTTTGTAGTATCTATATTTACACTCAGACACTTCAGGGTTCAAACTGTTCATCCCTCTACAGTACAGAGCAGAGTGCAGTCTTGGAGGACATCTCATCCCCAGCAGTGAGGAGAAACAGTCATCTAGACATGTTTCCTTACCTTGACCTCTGCTCCTCTGAGATATGAGATAGTCAGGACAAAAATGGGTAATACAGGAACCAGATGTCACTGCAGAATGACATTACAGTCCACAGCCTGAGTTAAAACTGACATCCTTGGGATGATCAGAGCTCCAAATTTGATACATATCCCTTTCCTCATGTGACAAATTCTTGAATCCGGAAATAAAGTCCTGGGACCTCAAGCAAACTGCACGGCTGTGGCTGAGACTACCACGAATGTTTCAGACATGAGAAGGGAGAACATCATTCCATGAAAATGACAAGTAATGCTCAAAACTCCACAAAATGCCTACGGAGGAGAGGAGTGCTTGGGGTACACAAGGCAGTGAGGTCATCAGGTTGATAAGGTACAACATTTCCCAATAAGGCCTTACTCAAGAAGAAGGTAGAGTTGTTTCAGCGGTTGGACAACTGAGGTACGACATTTTATTCCATGCTTCTAGATCACTGTGGCTGCGTTTATGCGATAAAGCATATTGTCTGCAGAAGGAACGATTTCTTTTGCCCCACCATTACTCTTGGACATGGCACCGAGATGGAAGTGCCAGACAGCACTGGAGATGCTGCAGATGAAACAGCCACAAAAGCCACCTCTGGGGACTGAAGAGTAAATTTTCTCACTCATCACAGCACTCCTTAATTATAGATGGCTTTTATTCTCAGCCTACTTTACACACTGGTCATAAAACAAATTCACAGCTGATTTGTGTGTAAATGCGTTCACTGTTAGGGGAAATAAAAGGAGGAAGCCTTGATGAATCACTCT
The DNA here is from genome assembly GCA_013396635.1 of Penelope pileata. Taxonomy (NCBI): domain Eukaryota; kingdom Metazoa; phylum Chordata; class Aves; order Galliformes; family Cracidae; genus Penelope; species Penelope pileata. The sequence continues at coordinate 668,838 of WBMW01000797.1, forward strand.
AAGTAAAGTGCAAGCAGGACTCAAGACTTCTTGAGAAAAGGTTCTAGGAGAAAAGCACAGGCAGTGTTCTGGGGGTTAATACATATTTTTTTCCTCTAAAGGTTTCTCTTGAGAGAGGTTTTCTTTTCCACTAAGAATTCCTTCAGCTCCTGCACTGTCCTCCTGCTTCAGCTGAACACAAACACATTTCATTTCCTTTCCTGTCTAGTGGGATGCTGAGGAGATGTGATCTCTGAATTGGGATATGTTTCAGCTGGTCCACATTACAACCAGAATTTATGACACATGCCAGTGCCTCCACTAGCTGATTGGATACAGGCAGGGAAATGGAGAAAGCCTCAACTCACTGAGCTTCAGAAAATGAACTTCACTTAAATGATGTATTGTTGTTTTGCAGCAAAAAGGAACACCTGGCTTGTACAGTGGGGAAAAAGAACAAAATGTAACATTCATAAAAATGACTGAAATGGGACTGGAGACTATGATTATTTTTGCCTCCACACAAGAAAATGTACCACAAAACAGTGTTTACAATTATAATCTGATAAATCTGTTGCTGCTTTTGTTTGATGTGATTGCATTGGTATGTCCACTAATTCAATTTTAATCTACATTAACATCTCCTGTACTTTACAGAACAGACTTTGACTGTCTGATGCTTCCCATGTCACTTGGAAGAGGTGCTAGGAAATTCTTATTGTTTTTCTTATGACACTAGATAATTACTTCTTCAGACATAAAAGTCATTTACACTGTGAGTGAGATTTTGTTTTTCTTTATCCCATTGTGCATCTTCAGTGCAGATGCACTGAATATGTTCTGAAAAAAGCAAGAATAGAATTGACTCTAGGAAAAAATTTTTCTTTCTTCTTTTCTTTTTTTTTCTTTTTTTCTTTTTTCAAATGTAGCTTCAATGCAAAACAGGTTTGCAAATATTAGAGTTTAGAATGCTGGGTATGGAATATACATGTAATTCAGCTAAAATAAGAGTTACCTCAAATTGGACAGAAGCAGAGAGGAAGAGAGGGAATGGCAGGAGAGGACTCAAAGGCAATCCTTTATATATTGAGCTACACCAGAGAATGTAAAATATAAAGTCTGCATGTGGACCTGCAGGGTAGATAAGATCTGTAGTTGTGTATATATACATAGGGGACAGGTACAAGAAGGGATACATTTTTTGCAACAGGATGTAACACGCTACAGTACACCCTAGTTTGATTTCTCCTAAATGCTACAGAAGAAAACCCAGAACATTGTAGCAGATTCAGCCTGAAGATATAGATGCCATGCCATTCATTAAGGCAGATCAGCCCTTTTCCAGTAAGCAAGCACAGCTGACTGACTCTTATTTACATGTAGACTTTTGCACTCTGCACTGCACAGTAAAAAAATTGAGTAATTTTAATGCTCAATGAGAGTGTGAAGGGATCCTAGCAGAAACATCAGCGAGGTTCCTGGGAGTGCAGAGGCGCGTTATGGCTGTCCATCACAAGTCTGCAAATAAATGGTTGTGGCATACAAGCGCCGACATAGAGCTACTGCCACGAAGCATTAATACAGTCGGTGCCTAGCAATCCCAACTGCAAATGAACATTTCCCCCTAATTTGTCCAGCAGTATTAATATAATCACACTATCCTCATCTTCAGTGGGAAAGCATTATGCCCATTTTAGTTTGTATTGTTCTTGGAGATCTCATGTGAGCTCTTGTTCTTGGGAAGCACAATCCATCATGATGCAGATATTTGAAAGGAAGTTGCATGCCAGTAAGTGCTGGTCCCAAAAGAAACGTACTCTGAACTGACCAGCATTCGACCACCCATCCCTCCACAGAGTAGGGGGGTTCTGCAATACCTTTTATAACTTTTCAGTTAGCTTTTGACTGTGATTTCATGGCCTTGTACAGAGGGACTGAGCAGCAGAGTGCAGCGAACAACATAAGAGTACTGGTGAACCCTCTAAACCTACTGCTTCCAGGGACCAACAACAGGCTGTGGTGCCTTCACCACAGGTTTACAAGCTACAGGTCATTCCATGTCTTTGTTATTTTAAATATTTAATACATGGATTCCCCAATATTTTGATACTTGGAGCAGAGTCCATTTACTCTTGCAGAGAATTCACTGACTGTAAGCATTGCTTTCTGCTATTTGCATGCCATCAGCTGAGTGATCCACTAAATGAGCCGTTCCTCAGGCTGCAGTGGACAACTCCACTCCATGCATTTGTCTGCCACCAGTATAAATCAGAATGTTACCGAATTCCTGGCAGTCTGTCAGGTTGTTGGGGGGTTGTGTGTGAGCAACTGATACCAGTTTCAGAACTGGTACCACTACAGAAACCATAACCAGCTTCAGAATAATCTGCCAATCACAAAATAAAATGGCCAGCTAAGCCAGATAATTTATTCACAAGTAATTCCACCAGTTTTACCACTTAATCTCTATCTAAAAACAAGTGTAGAAAAATCAGTGTAATAACATGCGTGCTTTTTGAAAAGCATTGAGTAAGAAATTATCATCATAGCATATTGTCAACACAGCTATGGAAACACCTTGAAATTTGTATTTCGGTACAGGAAAGGAACCGCTCATATGCAAATTGCAGACAAATATAACAACAGTGATTTCTTGGTATTATAGAGAAAAACAAGACAATTTCAAGAGGCAATTTGGAAATAGGATGTTAGACACACCGCTGTCGTCAAACCAGAGATTAATTGTTTAACAAAGGCCTGGTGGTCAGACCAACAATTAGCTTCTGTTTCATCATCGTAATTATAGTGAGCAATTGAGAAAACACAGTCCAGGCAAAGAAAATTCCTCAACTGTTGATTCCAAAATAGTAGCCTATTTGTCTTTTGGAAACAGCAATGTAGTACAGCAGCATTTTCAGAATAACACCCTTTCTTTTAAAGCTTCTTTTAAAAGCAGTGACAAAACCTCCATTAATTCTGAAAGAGGACAAGAAAGACTAATATTTTACCATTATTTCTCCTTCCATGTTGTCTACAACAGTTTGTACATTCCCTTCCAAACGTGAATAATTTTGTCTATTTAAACATCACGATTGCTTCCCATAGTCTTGCTATGGAATGCATAATAAAGCACATGAGACTGGGAAAACATGGCTTATCCAGCTACCTCAGGCTTACTCAAACAGATTATCAGCAAAGCATCTTTGAATGCCACTTCCTGCCCCCTCCTCCTTTCTTTCCTTTTTTTTTTTTTTTTTAAAGTCAGTAATGTTATTCGCTGATGAATTAGAAGCCTGTTTGCATCAGAAGACAACTATCTTGAGTAAAACTCATGGAACGGCAGTTTAGGCTCTAGGGAATGCTTCAGCCCTTGCTGATGCGTATGAGATGCTGAACCAGATTTGCATTTCTCCCTGCCAGCTCACAGCTCACTTGTATGAATATGGAACTGTTCCTCAGACAAAAACAATTCGTGAATAACCAAAACAGGTACTGGAGGAGTTGGTCAGTCACATTTACCCCCTTCAAGTTGACCAAAGAAGGGCATGAAATGCATTCCTCCCTGGTCGGCCCCATTCTACGAGATTGTGGCTTCTCGTAACTACAGTTGCCATATAATTAAAAAAGCAAAAAAAAAAAAAAAAAAAAAAAAAAAAACGCACAAGATGGACACCAAAAGAGAGATCGACTCTCCTATCTCCTGGCTCCCCAGGAAGACTTACACCGTGCTGTCTCCTCCTTGAAGCCACATTTCAGATGGAAATGGGCCATCACAGAGGAAGGGTGGGTGAGCACCACCAGAGGAGCTGTGGCAGCGCAGAGGGTGGCTGCTCACAAGGGAGAGGATTCTGAACCAGGACAGTGCATGACATGCTGGTGGATGACTCACGTCTCTGTGCTGCCTGATATAAAATTAATGCTACCAGTGCACAACCCAGGGTCTTAACTGTAATTCATATTTAATTTTCTTTGAAACCTAGCGATCATTTCCAGTAAAAAGCAAACTCCCCTAAACAGCCTTCAGCAGCTCCCCTATAACCTTGAAGCACCTTCCAGCTACTGGAATGTTCTGTGGGACAACTTCTGAAGGGCGAGGGTTTGGCTTCTGGCTTTTCCCAAGTGTTACAGTGGAATTAGAAAAACAAACTTGGATTTCACATAGAATGGGAGAACATTTTTCCACTTCTGTCACTAACTAAAAGCCTAGTCCTGGAACAGTGACACCTTTCATACAAAACATAAATCACAACAGCTTGCCACAGCTTTGGGATCAGCATATCCACGTTTTTTGGGTGGAATTTGCCGCCACCCGCCACCCCCCACCCCCCTGCAGTGCTCTGTGCAGTTGAATTCTTCCTTTGGACTTCGCACTCTTTCCCAAGAAAAATATTAAAAGTGCAATAATCAAGATAACTTGTTCTGCAAGCAGTGACACAAGCCTTTTTCTCTATTCGGCATTCAGTTTCACAGCCTAATTAATTAGCATTTGTACAGCACTTTGAAAATATGAAACGCAATTGAAGCACTAAGCATTATTATTAATATTAGCAGCAGCACCATTTTGTTCTACTGAATGCATTTTCCAACAGAGTTGCTACAGAAAAAAATAATCAAGCCAGCTGAACTGACATGCTATAAACTTGAAATGCACTTAGAGTTTCTTCACCATATTTGATTACAGTAATCCAAATGGCTGAAACATCTGCATAGCTGTGCACAATTCTTTTGGTCTATTAAAAAATTGAATCTCATATAGCACAATTTGTTCTGAATCTGTCAGCAAGGTAGATATTGCTTTGGAGGACAGTTTTGGAATTGTTTATGAAAAGGATTCTGAGATGCTAGAATGCTGTAGGCTACCTCTCATTTGTGCGTATCCAAATATACCATCACAAGAAAGAACTTCATGAGCTCTTGTAATTGTATCTTTCTCATTTAGCACAAAAAACTGCTGATGGTTAAAAGGCACAAGCAGTTCTAAATAGGCAGCTGATCCCTGTTGCCCTCAATTTAAAATATAGCTGTAACTTGTAAACACAAGAGCTCATGGGACACATTTTTCTTGATTTCCATTTGGTAGCTGCTGTTTTTGGCAGTGACAAGAGGATATCTGGCCTTAACCTTCTGAAAGAGTTTTTATTTCAAAATCAATGGCTTTTCCCCCATGCTGGCTATTTGATGCTAACATGCATGCTAACACAAGGCATGAGTTAGTAGCTGCGTTCAGTACTCACTATAAGCACCTACCTTCACCTGGCAGCAGGAGACTTGGCCATCTCCTTCAGTAGGCATTTTTGTCTCAACATCGCAGAGTCAGTAAGTGCTCTGATTTGGTAGCAGGAAGCAGAATCCACGGCCTTGCAAGAGATCAGCCTCTCAAATCTCCATGTGCTGCAAAAAGAGGCATGAGGAGACAGGCATCAGAACTGACACTGTTTTGGACACTTAAGACACGATGACTATTTTCCATCTTGTGCACAGCAAGAATTCCCAGTTATTGACTCCTACAACATGGTCTCTACTGACTAATTAAAACAAAAGCAATCAAAGTTCAAGGTTACACTTCTCAGATCTCTCCCAACACCAATTGTTATGGCCATGCTGTTTGGAGAGGTGGGTTTCGTAGGAAGGAAATAATAACAACTGTTTAATTTAATAGAGGAGCATCAAGGCAGGAAGATTAGAAACCCCGACTCCACTAAAGTCAAGGGGGCTGAGAGTGCACTCCAGGTTGTAGGAGCTGCCTGATGTAAACAACAGCCAAGCAGGTACCCCAGCAACACTAGGAGATCGGTCAAAGAAAAGCCAAAACTATTTGGCATGAATCAATTAACTGGAACAAGTCCAGGAACTGGGAAACTTGACAGCAGCTGTTTCTCTGAAAATCTTAAATAGCTGATGGATCATTACAGACTGGTAATGTCCCACTATCAGCAACAGCAGAACAGAGCAACTTTGATCTCAGAGAAACTGACAAAACATTGTATTCAGTCAAAAATATTTTGTAGTTCTACTTCTCATAAGTGCTTCACTCTCCCCTTCCAAATGCTCTGACAATGAGATAACACGTCCCTTCAAGACGCACAATAGCAGAATAGAATGGTCTTTCTATGCAACTCAAAAGCTTTGCACTGCAGTATGCAGCTGATGCTAAACTGCCGATGAAGATCTTCCTTATGGATTTCTGAATTCCGGGGATACTGGGGATATTTCCATTTTTTTTAGACCTATTAGGAAGGCTGAATCACAAAGCAAAGCCAGCTCCTTTATTCATCTCATGTGCGGGGTTCAAAGGAAGGACCATTTCAAAGGGTAACAAAGTACTAGGATTACAAAATTCCTGAAAATGAAGGGAAAAAATACCCAAGAAACAAAAAGCCTTCAGAAAATCACATAATAGAACTCAAACCCTGAGAAGATGGTCTTTGAATACGAGATTGGTGTAATACATTTCAAATCTTCAGTCAAATGGTTGTGGGATTTTTTGCACATGAAAAGTCTTTGTAATTTTTGCTATCATCACCGTAAGCCTCAGATGCATTGGCTTTGATTTAGTAAACAATAAATAAAATAAAGAATCCTCAGTGTTCTCAACGGAAGTGTAAAGATGCTTTAAAAAATTTATTGCACCTTTTCCTGAAGGAGTTGAGAAGGAAACAGCCATCCATGATGGGTGAGTTTGTGATTTATTTTTTTTTTTTTTTCAAAAAAAAAAAAAAGATGCAGTTTTTTGTTCTGATTGACTCAGCCTTTCTGGGGAGAAAAGGAGGACAGAAGAGAAAGAAAGGTTAAAAAGAAGAGAGAGTGGGAGATAAGAAGAAATAACATATCAAAACAAATTAAAAAGTTTACAAAAAGTATATGCTACTTCCAAATTCAGCCACGAGGAATTAAACACATTTTTAAAGGTACAGTGTTTTGAAATGAGTGTAGAAAGTTTTGTACACTTAGTTTCTTAAGGACAATACTTTGAAGATTACTGATGTGCGTCTCATATTTGTTTTCTGAGGATTTTTTTCCACTTTATTATTTATTCTTTGGAAGAAGCATGAAAAGGCTCTCCAGAAGAAAAGCATTTCAGTACTATTCCTTCACAGAAAGTCTATAAGAGTCTAAACTTCTAGTTTCTGAACAACCACAAAACGCAAACATCCCAGCAGCCAAGGACACCAAGATCTTTCCTCTGCTGAAACCGCAAAACCATGCGTGTTAAGCTGTGCAACGCTTCTTTTTGCGCTTTGTGACTTCTAAAATCTCCTCAGCTAGGCAGTCAGCACAGTGCTTGTGCAAGAGCACACAAAGAAGAGGTATGAAATTTGGTGTAGGGTGGTAAGCCTATGGATGCCTTGCTTTCATTTTGCCCTAACGTTGCAGCCATTACCTGAGAACTTACATCTAGTAGAACAGAAAGGCTAGTGCACAGTATTTTATGGTCAATCCCACACTGTAACTATTAAAATGGTTTAATGTGTTTTCTTTCCTTGATACGACATCTTAAAGCCTAAACAGAGTTCAAGGAGCTCATTTAATTTTAATGTATTTTATCCCCCTAACCGGAACAATTTTTTCTTCAATTACCTTTAGCAAAAATCTAATATAGCAAGCAAGTACAGCTACAAAATATGTCATTACAAATGATTTTTACAATTTTGTTGTTGCTCTGATTTATTATAGTGTCAAGTTTTTTTCTAATTTTGTTTCTTGATTGCCCTTTTAGGAAAAAAATATGTCTTTGAATTTGCAACAATTGCCAAGAACATGTATGTAAACATTGGGACGTAAAGAGGTAGTTTCAATAGCCATTTAAACAGGATAAAATATCTGCTTAAATACTTAGAATAATGAACTCAAGTCTATTTACCAATTGTTTACAAAAATAACACAATGCTTTACAGAACTATTACAATGCATAGCTGATAGCCAGAATTTACAGTGGGATAAATACTTTCTGGCAAGGTCATAAAAGCAACCATCATTGAAAATTTAGTCTTTGATCACAGAATTATAAAGATAATCACCAAGCAATAAACAATAAGCTGACAACAAATGCTTCCCCCCCCCC